>CM066031.1:1417680807-1417826915 GCA_033557465.1 Ichthyophis bannanicus | reverse complement strand
CACCTCTCTTCTACTGCAGGGTGCCATAGAAGAGGTTCCAACATCCCAGCAGGGAATGGGCTTCTATTCTCCCTACTTTCTTATTCTAAAGAAAACAGGGGGATACAGGCCCATTTTGGACCTCAGGGACCTAAACAAGTGTCTTGTATGGGAGAAGTTCAAGATGGGTACCCTTCTTCCCTATCTCCAGAGTCAGGACTGGCTCAGTTCTCTAGATGAAAAGGAAGCGTACACTCATATTCTTATTCATACAGAACATAGAAAGTTCCTGTGTTTCATGTTTCAAGGAAGATACTATCAATACGGAGTCCTACCTTTTGGCTTTGCCTCTGCCCCAAGAGTCTTCACAAAGTGCATGGCGGTAGTAGCTGCATTTCTAAGGACTCTAGGGATATTTGTCTTCCCTTACTTAGGCGACACTCATAAGAGCAAGCATCTCTCAAGAGGCCAGCCTATCTCTCTCACGCATCATGCAAGTATTACAAAACTTGGGATTTATCATAAATCTTCCAAAATCCCAACTCGTCCCCTCTCAAACTCTGGCGTTCATAGGGGCGCTCTTAAATACTCAGCAGTCATTTCTGCCCCAACTCCGCTGCACCTGTCTCAAACGCACTAGCATCTCAGGCATATCTCAAGAACTATTTCACTGCTTGAGAAATGCTATAGCTTCTGGGTCATATGGCATCACCGGTGCATGTAGTTCCCTATGCTCATCTGCACATGTGCACAGCCCAATGGACTCTGGCATCGCAGTGGACTCCAGTCTCAGGTCGCCTCGGGGACAAGATAAGTCTCTACCCCTCTGGTCACAACTCTCCAGTGGTGATGTTCCCAAGAAAATCTCCTTGTAGGGTCACCTTTTCAGCTGCCTGCACATCAATGCACCCAGACAACGTATGCTTCCAAACTGGGCTGGGGAGCCCATCTGGGATTTCTCTCCACTCAGTGCTTCTGGTCACAGCAGGAGTCACAACTCCAGATAAATCGTCTGGAGCTCCGAGCCATCTTCAATGCTTTCAAGGACCGCTTACATTACCAAAGAGTTCTAGTCCAAACCAACAATCAAGTCGCCATGTTCTACAGGAACAAGCAAGGTGGAACAGGTTCTTGGTCGTTCTGCAACGAGGCTCTACATCTCTGGTCCTTTGCCATACATCATCACATTCACCTCCAAGCGGTGTATCTTCTGGGCAAACACAATGTCTTAGCAAACAGATTAAGTCGGATCCTTTTTCCCTACGAATGGTCCCTTCATGTAGACAGTGTGTCCTACATCTTTCAGACCTTGGGGACTCCAGAGATAGACCTTTTCGCCACTCCTCAGAATGCGAAGCTCCCTCGCTTCTGTACCAGGACTCCTGTGTCAGACAGCCAACAGGTGGATGCTTTTCACCTCCACTGGGTATACGTCTTCCTTTATGCCTTCCTTCCCATTCCCCTAATTCCCAAGACTCTTTTCAAACTCCAGGTGGACAGGGGCTTCATGATACTCATAGCCCCACACTGTCCATGTCAACCATGATACCCTCTCCTGCTATATCTGTCTCAGACTCAACCCATAGATCTGGGATCTGCTCCAGATCTCCTCTCTCAAGAGGAGGGGACGCTACTCAATCCCAATCTGCAGTCTCTCCATCTCTCAACATGGCTGCTGAATGCATAGCCTTTTAGGATATTAACATTCCCCAGGAGGTTAAGGACATCCTCATAGCTTCTAGAAATCCTATGTTTTTAAATGACGTAGATTTTCTATCTGGTGTTCTCAGAAGAATCTTAATCCCTTCTCAGCTGTGGTGGAGGCGCTGCTTCAGTATCTCCTCAATTCAGTAAGAGTACACCTAAGTGCAATTGTGGCCTCTCACTTGCCTTAGATGGACAACCCATCTCCTCTCAGCTGCTCGTAGCACACTTCATGAGAGGTCTTTTACTAACCAAACCTCCCATTATACCACCACCAGTGGTATGGGACCTCAATGTTGTTCTAGGGCAACTTCTCAAGCTGCCCTTTGAACCTTTAGCCACAACGTCACTTAAGTTTCTAACATGGAAGGTCATCTTCCTCATTGCTCTCACTTCAGCAAGGCTTATTAGTGAGCTTCAGGCCTTGATGGCCAACCCGGCTTACACACGGTTCCACCATGATAAGGTAGTCCTTAGGATTCATCAAACTCTGGAATTTGTTACCGGAGGATGTAGTAAAGGCTGTTAGTGTAGCTGGGTTTAAAAAAGGTTTGGAAAAGTTCCTGGAGGAAAGGTCCATAAACCATTATTAAAAAGGGACCCAATACAAGCATTGTGGAACCTGTGTCTCTTGGGGATACTGCTAGGTACGTATGACCTAGATTGACCATTGTTGGAAACAGGATACTGGGCTTGATGGACCTTGGTGTGACCCAGTATGGCATATCTTATGTTCTTATGTTCTTATCCTCACTTCATGCCAAAGGTGGTCTCACCTTTCCATTTGAACCAGTCTGTTCCTTCCTGTATTTTTCGCTAGACCACATTCATCTAGGGCAGAGGTAACCCTCCACACTTTGGACTGTAAACGTGCCTTAGCATTTTATCTTCAGAGGACTGGGGAGCATCGAAAGGCTTCTCAACTGTTCATCTCCTTTGACCCTAGTCACCTGAGGTTACCAGTCTCCAAATGTACTCTCTCCAAATGGTAGCAGATTGCATCACTTTTGATTATGATGCGGCCGGACTCTCCCTCGAGGGTCATGTCACTGCCCATAATGTAAGAGCCATGGCTACCTCGATGGCAAATTTACCTTCTATAGCTATTGACAAAATTTGCAAAGCAGCAACTTGGTCTTCAGTCTGTACCTTTGCTGCCCACTACTGTCTGGACAAGGACTCTCGCCGGGATGCCATGTTTGGCCAAGCTGTTCTCCAGCATCTCTTTCAGACTTAGAACAACTCCTTCCCTCCATCCGGCATTCAATACAGACATCCATGGAGGATCCATAACCTCTTTAGGCCTTCTCTGAGGCAGATCTCTGCCGGTCCTGAGGTAATTATTCTGGCATCTTCTAGCTAGGGAGTCCCATACGTGAAGACTACATTCATGCTTGTTCCTGGAGATAACGTAGTTCTCCAGGAACAAGCAGGAAGTCAGTCCTCACTTATTGGTGACGTCGACACTGACGGAGCCCGCACGGAGCAATTCCCCATCTTTCAAAGAAAGTTTTTGGGATTGCTGCCATGCATGCGTGGTCCTCTTGCTACCCAAAGGTGCCATCTTGCTCAGTCTCCCTTTTTCCATGGAGCCCTTCAGACACATGTTCTCGTCCCTCAGAAAAGGTTTTTCGTTTTCGGCCTCTGGCCTGTGTTTTTCCGGTAGCACCGGTCCTCCACCCGTCCTTCCTCTGCTCTCCTTTTTCTCTTGAGTGAGGGGAAGTCCTTTTGTGTGAAAAGGATTTTTGTGGACTTCGTACCCTTTTTTTCCCCTCAACTGCTGGCCACAAAGGTCTTCGACCTAGCGGGGGCCCTTTTTTCCCCAATGGCTACCGGTTTTAAAAAATATGACAGATGCTCCAAAAACATGTCACTCATGGACACCCATGACTTCTGTCTTCGATGTCTTGGGGCCGACCATGACCCGGAGCTCTGATCTCTTTGCAAAAAAATGTCCTCCAAAGCCCTGCTAAGTCGTAAGCAGAAGTCCAATGACATTTTCCGGTAGGTAGCCCTGGAATCCCCGGCGGCACCCTCGGTTGTCCCTCCGCTGGTGGGATCCCCCACTTCAGCTCCACATTCAAGGCAGCATTCGGATCAGGGGTCCCCTGAAGTGGAGAGGCATAAGAAGAAGACGACCTCAAAGTCGCTGTTGGGAGCTCCAGACAAGTGCGAGCACTCTTGCACTCGGTCGCTCAGCCCCCCCCCCCCCCCCGGCGTTCCCGAGAGTTGGACAAGGAGTGGTCTCGAAAGGTATCTCGTACAGACATGGAGGCCCCGGCTATGGAGCCACATCTCCTGAGGGTCATTCCGGTGAGGACCCCCTCTCCTCCTCCACGCCAGACCCGGTAACCCCGGTGTTGGCGTCGCAGGGACCGGCGTCCACGTGGGAGTCCTGAATGCTGGCACTAGAGCGCCGCGTTTCTGCCGACTTAGCTGCTCAGCAGGTGCTCATGCCCAGCACGGCTGGCCTGTGCTTCAAGACCGAGGTTCCTTTGATAGGGACACCCAAACTCGCCCTGGAAACCCCTGAGAACCATGGGCCTGGTGAGGGTCCTCGGCGTCGGTCTCGCTTGCCTTCCCATTCCTCGGCAGCGAGATTCTCCAAGGGCTCTTGCTCCAAGCGGGCCTCGGCCTCTGGACGGGGTGACTAGCCTGAGTCGGACTCCTTCTCAGACCTCTTGGGCTGGGAATCGGATGGGGATACCTCCCCAAAGACCCATGCCCACAGGGACCTCCCTTCGGACCCATCACCGCCTGCCTCTGAGGCGTTCGCCACCCGAGGACACATCCTTTTTTGTGTTCATGCGGGACATGGCACAGGCTCTCAACCTGGCTGCACAGGCTGAAGAGGAGCCATGAGCTGAGGAGCTCGACATCTTACAGTATGAGTCCCTGCCTCGGGAATCTCTTACTGTCCCGGTTCCTCCCATTTTGTCCAGGCTGCTCCTCTGCATGTGGAAGATGCCTGCTTCAGTCCTCTCGACGCCATGTACAGGGTCCAACGCGGCCCAGGTTTCCAGATGACCCAGCTTCCACACACCTCCATGGTAGTGGAATCAGCGATGCAGAAGCAAAAGAGCCCAAAGTCACACTCTTCGGTCCCACTGGGCAGGCTTTCTTGAGCCCTAGACGCCCTTGGGCGCAAAGCCTCTCAGGGTTCCATGCTCACATGCCGCATTCAGGCATACCAATTGTATATGGCCATGTTTCTGCGTGACCTTGCCAAGGAGCTTGGCGGGTTCTCCGCAGGTCTCGAAAGGTATCTCGTACAGACATGGAGGCCCCCGGTGATGGAGCCACATCTCCTGAGGGTCGTTCCGGTGAGGACCCCCTCTCCTCCTCCACGCCAGACCCGGTAACCCCGGTGTCGGTGTCGCAGGGACCCGCGTCCACGTGGGAGTCCCGAATGCTGGCACTAGAGCGCAGCGTTTCTGCCTTCTTAGCTGCTCAGCAGGTGCTCATGCCCAGCAGGTTCCAAATCCTCCTGAGGTCTGTTGCAGAATGCTCAAAGTACTCTTCCGTGCTGCGTATGATGGATTTGAGTCCTCCACCTGAGTGGTGGCAGCTGGTATCGGGGCCCAACGCCAGGTGTGGCTCCAGTCCTCGGACTTGGAGCAGTGGGTCCAGGAGAAGTTCTTGATGTCCCCTGCCTCGGCGAACACCTGTTTGGTAAGCCCATGGGGAGGGTAAGGCCGCTGAGATAGAAATGGAGTTCGTGACTCAGACCTGTCTCTTGCGTAAGATCTCTTCTCTTCCTCGGAAGAAGCAGCAAACCAAGAAGCCATTCTTCCAAAGAAAGGGGCTCCCCTATAGGGGATACCTGCCCTTCCCGCCCACCCCTGCTCCGGCTTCCGGCATGCAGGGGAAGGGAGGAGCGCATGACCACCGCAAGCCTAAAGGGCCCAAGGCCCAACCACTGGCACCGCCCCAACCCGCTCAGGGTTTTTGACGCTGACGGCATAGCCTCTTACCCCCCCCCCGGCAGCACTTCCGCCGGTGGAGGGATGTCTGTCCCTTTTCGCCCTGCAGTGGGCGTTGATCACGTTGGACACCTGGGTCCTCCTTGTGGTCCGAGACAGATATCGTCTTCACCTGGACAGGCTTCCTCCTACCTTCTCCCCAGCGGAACCTACTCGGCTCCCCTCGCACCAGACTTACTTGCAGTGGAAGCTGTCCAACCTCCTCTCCCAGCGGGCGATCGAGAAGGTACCACTGCACCTTCGAGGTCATGGGTTCTACTCCCACTACTTCCTCGTTCCGAAAAAGACAGGGGGCCTACGCCCCATCCTCGACCTCAGGAACCTAAACAAGTTTCTGGTGTAGGAGAAGTTCAAAATGTTATCACTTGGCAACCTGCTGCCCTTCCTCCAGCAGGGCGATTGGCTATGCTCATTGGATCTCAGGGATGCTTACGTCCACATCCCAGTACACCCCAACACAGGCAATACTTGCGCTTCAGGGTGCAGGGGGAGCACTACCAATACAAGGTGCTTCCCTTCGGGCTCGCGTCTGCGCCACAGGTTTTCACAAAGTGTCTCTCCGCGGCTGCCGCCTTCCTCAGGTGTCAGGGCATACCCGTCATCCCCTATCTCGACGATTGGCTCGTCATGGGGACCTCGGCCGGTGAAGCCCACCTAGGGTTGTCGCTCACGATCCTTCTCCTCGAACGCCTCGGCTTCTTGGTCAACTACCCCAAGTCCCACCTCGAACCGGTGCAGACACGGAGCAAGCGACCGCCTTCCTGCCCATGAACCGTGCAAACCACCGAAGAGTCATGGCGGCCCAGGTCCAGAACAGGACTCTGATTATGGTATGGGCCATGCTGTGCCTCCTAGGACATATGGCCTCCACCGTCCATGTGGTCCCCCATGTCCGCATGCACATGCAGATTGCCCAGTGGTGCCTCAGGGCGCAATGCAGCCAGGCCTCCGGCCACCTCAGAGACCCTATCTGGGTCTCCCGCAGTCTCCACGACTCTCTGGATTGGTGGCGGGACCCCCAAAGCCTCCTTCGGGGAATGCCCTTCCAGACCCCACAGCATGAGCTCATCCTGATGACGGATGCTTCCCTGCTGGTTTGGGGAGCCCACTGCGGCGCATTGTGCACCCAGGGACAGTGGTCAATCGAAGAGTCTCAGCAGCAGATCAACCTTCTCAAGCTATGGGCGGTCCAGTTGGCCCTGAGAGCCTTCAAGGGCCGTCTGAGGGAGACGTCAGTACTCGTGCAGACCGACAACCAGGTAGCCATGTTCTACATAAACAAGGAGGGGGGAACAGGATCCCGCCTCCTCTGCCGGGAGGCGATCCTCCTTTGCTCCTTTGCGTTTCGAGTGGTCTACCTCCCAGGCCAGGAGAATGTCCTCGTGGACAAACTCGGCAGGATCCTCCACCCACACGAATGGCACCTGGATACGGAGATCGCCGACCTCTTGTTCCGTCGGTGGGGGACCCCATCCATGGACCTGTTTACCAGCCCGGTGAACGTGCAGCTTCCCCGCTTCTGCGGCCCAGTTCCACACCCGAACAGGATGGCCCCGGATGCGTTCCTCTTAAGCTGGACCTCCGGGTTCGAGGCCTGTTTGCCCAGGAAGCATTCTACACCTGCTCATCCATCACAGGACAGCGATTGCCCATCTAAGGGGGTCTCCTGGACTGCTGGGACCTGTGATCCCTTGGAGGAGCAGTTTTCTGAGGACAATAGTCTTGACAGTGAGTCTATTTGGGAAGAGGGTGAGTTATCCTCTCCTGGGGATGACATTGAATCACAGGGCATCCGTCTCTTCCATAAGTAGGAACTGCCTGTTCTTAATTCTCAGTTTATGGAGTCTCTCCATATCTCTGAGTCTCAGGAAGGCCAGGATTCCATTCAGGCTAAGTCTCAGGTGAACCCTATTCTCGTAGGGATTCATAAGCCATCTAGAGCTGTCCCATTCCCTTCGGAGTTGCAGTAGATTGTCTCCCTTGAGTGGGACACTCCTGAGGCATCCTTGTGCTAAGCCAAGCGACTTGGTCATTTTTATGTGTGGTCTCCTAGTGATTTAGATAAATGACTCCACTTTCTGAAAGTGGATGCTCTGGTTACCACAGTTACTAAGCATACTACTATTCTAGTGAAGGGAGGGGCAGCACTCTATAATCAGCAAGATAAGAAGGTTGGAGGTCTCTTAAAGATAGCATTTTCTTGTTCGCTTACCTTGCAGGCTTTGGTCTGTGGAGGTCTGACTACTCATGCCCTTCTTCAATGGATTCAGCTTTCGCTGCAGGATTCTATGATAGGTAGGCTAAAGTCCATGGCAGCCTTTCTTGATGATGCCCTTTATGATCTCCTTTTTTTGGCAGCCCATTCAGTAGCAGCGGTTACCATAGCAAGATGATGGTTATGGCTCCATCACTAGAATGCAGATGCTGCTTCCATAGCTAAGTTAGCCAAGCCTTCCATTCAAGGGAAGGCTTCTGTTTGGGGAGGATCTTGAAAAGCTGCTTAAGGACTTGGATGAAGTCAAGCCTCAATGTTTGCCCGAAGATAAGCCTCGATCGTCATTTTATCCATCAGTGGCAGGAGCTTTGTCCTCTTCCTCTTCTAGAGCACACTTCCATGGTTCACGTCACTATTGTTTTGGTAAGTCATCTTTCTCAGATGTTAAGTCAGATGCCAAGGGACAGCCCTTTTGGGGTGTCTGATGAAACAGAGACAATTTCTGTTCTTCAGTGCTAACACTCACTGCTAACACTGATAGGTATGGGACTTGTTCCAGGATGCCACAGGTCGACGGGCGCTTGCACCTTTTCTCCCGTGAATGGGCCCAGGTCACCATGAACAAATGGGCTCTAGACATATCGACATAGTCACTTGGGTACATCTTGGAATGTGCTTGGCCCATCCCAAATGCCTTTTTGATCTTCCCTCGTGGTTCTGTCCACAAGAGAGTGGCGGTTCAGTTGACTCTTCAGTGGCTTTTGCAGCTTTGGGCAATTTGCCCGAGTCCTGAAGCGGATTCAGGTTGCTATTCCATTCAATTCCTTATCTTCCTTCCGGCCCCTTCTTGATATCAAGGGAGTCAATCACTGTCTGCGCATGCTACACTTTTGGATGGAAACTTTGAAGTCCTTAATTCTAGCTGTTTGTGCAGGTGAGTGTTTAGCCTCTCTAGATCTGGCAGAGGCCTACTTTTACATCCCTATTCGGGAGGACCAGCAACAATTCGTGCACTTCTAGGCTGTCATCAGTTCTTTACCTTCCGTTTGGTCTCGCAACGGCTCCTCAGACCTTTTCCAAAGTCATGGTGGTCGTGGCTGCTTTGCGTTGCCAAGAAATCAGAGTCCATACTTATCTAGACAATTGGCTCATCCGGGTGAAATCGCATGCAGAGGCATTGCTGGCAATATCCTGAGTTCTTTCCTTTCTGGAAGACCTTGGCTGAGTGATCAACCACGCAAAGAGTTCTTTGACTCCGTCTCAATCCCTCGAGTTTCTTGGAGCCTGTTCGATACTCGGGCAGGCTGAGTCTTCCTCACTCAAGAAAGGTGCCAGAAATTTTGCATTCTTCTCCAAGCCTTTCTTCTTCCGCTGGCTCCCAGAGTGTGGGATTTATCTGCAGGTTCTAGGTGCCATCGTGGCTACGTTAGACGTGTTTCCCTGTGCTTGGGAGCACATGCGTCTGCTCCAGCTCTCATTGCTGTCCCACTGGTCTCCATGCTCTCAGGAATATGACATCTGTCTTCCTCTTTCAATTCGCCACAGTCTCTGATGGTGATTGTGTCAATCACCTATTGCGAGGGGTTCTATTGGAGACACCGCGATGGGTACTGCTGATGACTGATGCCAGCCCTATCCATCTATAGTGCTCAATGTCAAAATCGAGCAGCACAAGGCAAGTGGTCTCTACGGGAGTCCAGTTGGTCCATCAACCTCCTCGAGGCCCGAGCGGTACAGGTGATCTCTGGAAAGATCTCCAGTCTTCATAACCTGCCCACCTCCCCATCAAGTTATCTGATTTTTGTCCTCATTCCTGGTATACAAATTTTTATTCTCCACTACCCACCTGGCTGAGGAGACCAGGAGGTAAGGCGGGAAGGCAGCCACACATGCGTGGAGGAACGCTCCCAAAAGCATTCCTGTTGGACACTGGGGAGTGTTCCCGCACCGGGCTCAGTCGGTGCCGACATCACCCATATGTGAAGACTGATTCCTGCTGTTCCTGGAGATCACCTGTTATAGGTGGGTAACTATACTTTCTTTCTTTCTTTAAGCAATGACTTTTTTTCTGGCCACTCTTCCATAAAGCCCCACTCTGTGTAGTGTACGGCTTAAAGTGGTCCTATGGACAGATACTCCCATCTCCGCTGTGGATCTTTGCAGCTCCTTCAGTGTTACCCTTGGTGTCTTTGTGGCATCTCTGATTAATGCCCTCCTTGCCCGGTCTGTGAATTTTGGTGGACAGCCTTCTTTTTTCAGGTTTGTAGTGGTGCCATATTCTTTCCATTTTGTTATAATGGATTTAATGGTGCTACGTGGGATATTCAGAATTTGGAATATTTTTTTATAGCCCAACATTGATTTATACTTCTCCACAACTTTGTCTCTGACCTGTTTGGAGTGCTCCTTGGTCTTCATGTTGCTTGCTTAGTGGTGTTGCAGAGTCAGGGGCCTTTCAGAACAGGTATATTTATACAGGCATCATGTGACACTGATTGCACACAGGCGGGCCATAATCAACTAATTATGTGACTCCTGAGGCTAATTGGTTGGCCCAGATCTTATGTAGGGGTTTCATAGCAAAAGGGATGAATATATATACACTCACAACTTTTTAGTTTTTACTTGTTTTTTTATATATACAAACTATTTTATTGTCATTACACTTCACCAATTTGGACTATATTGTTAGGTCTGTTATCTAACATCCAATAAACCTCCATTTTAATTCCAGGTTGTAATGCGACAAAACAGGACAAAAACAGAGGGTATGAATAGTTTCACAAGGCACTGTAAGTAAGCTTTGGGCCCAATTCTGAGACGCGGGTTATGGGGACATGCAACCCTGCAAGCCATTGTGACCCTATTCCCCCTCCTGCTCTCCCCGGAAGTCCTGAGCATCAGGACGGGGAGAGCCGGAGGGGGTGGGATCTGAGTGGAGTGGGGGCAGGATCTGGGTGGAGTCAGGGGGCGATCCAGCCTGGCAGGATGTACAGGGCCGATTCAGGTCACGGCCCTGTATGTCCTGCTGGGTCAACCCAGATTCCTTGAAGGTGGAATAAGCAACACCAACCTGGTGATTGCAGCCAGGGATCCCTCGCCAAGTGCAGGGGTCCCTGCCGCTCGATCCAGGCCACAGCTGGCCAGCTGTGAGTCAGACTGGGGGGAAGAGGGGTGCCGAGCCACAGCAGCCATGGGAGCTTATGGGGAAGACGTCCCCGCAGGCAGACAGAGGCATGCCGAGCTGTCCTCGGGCCCATTTTGTTCCCACCGTCCAGAATTGGGTTCTAACGGGCCTGTCTTCCTCAGAGATGTCCGGACAGCATGGATGTCCCGCTCTCTGAATCGGGCTCCATATCTAGTATTCTTCCTTGATCCTTCTCTCTGGTTACCCAATCAGAGAAATTAATCAGATTCTTCTGCCAAAACCTACATCTAGTAAATCCGTGCTGCCTTGGATTCTGCAATCCTTTGGAGTCCAGAAACTGCACTCTTTTTTTTCTTTTTTTTTTTTAGTAATGTTTCCATAAACTTACTCACCCTAAATGTTCCCATCAGGCTAATGCCTCCTTGAGATATTTCTCCATCTTTACAAAGCTAGTTTTCTTGAAGTCTAGGACTCGTGAGTTGGAATGAACCATCTCTACCTATGCCTAATTCCGAACCACATCATCCAGTGATCATTGAATGCCAGATAATCGCCTGCTATAGCATTTGAAACACTCGCCATTCGTATGCACCAGCACCAGGCCCACTATAGTTCTCCTCTCATGTGGGTTCCATTTCCAATTGCTGGAACACTTCTCCCTGTAGAGAAAGCACAGTTACTTACCTGTAACAGATGATCTCTGGGAACAGCAGGAATAAGTCTTCACATATGGGTACGTCGGTACCGACGGAGTCTGCGCAGGAACGCTTCCCAGCGTCCAATCAGAACGCTTTTGGAAGCATCCCAACACGCCTGCGTGCTGCCTTCCCGCCTTTCCAAACTGCCTCTCCTCAGTTAAGTTTAAAGCTGAGGCAAAGAGAGAGAGAGAGCAAGGAAGGGAAAGATAGAGATAGAGAAATGCAACTCCTAGGGGAGGTGGGTGGGTTGTGAAGACTTATTCCTGCTGTTCCCAGAGATCACCTGTTACAGGTAAGTAACTGTGCTATCTCCAGGAACAAGCAGGAATGAGTCTTCACATATGGGGACTCCCAAGCTGAGATGTCCAGAGGGAGTCCTGGCATGTTGCGAATCTAGAAAGAGCCATGCTACTCCTCAGAACCTCAGGCATCCTGGGGATGGAGGGTAGGAGTTGAAGTACAGACCAGGTGCTATGGAACAGCTGGACTAGAACAGGACTTCTATAGAGGAAGACCCTGTATAGAGGGTATTTAGTAGTAAAATATTGAGTGCAATATTCCAATATGGGCCTCCCTTGGTGACATTGTGAAAAGTCTACTGAGGTTCATATGGATCTGTTAGAAGAGCCAGTAGAGGAGAGAGAACAGCTGTACCTGGGAGCAGCCGCGTTTTTCATCTCCGTGGAGCAGGACTGCAGGAGGGAGAGGAGACCCAGTGACACGGCTGCAGGCACTCCGGTGGTTTCCTGCCTTGGAGGACCCCCCCTCGATCCCCATAAAGCCCTGTGGGAGCAGAACTGTGGCTGAGAGAGAACAGCTGTACCTGGGAGCAGCCGCGTTTTTCATCTCCGCGGAGCAGGACTGCAGGAGGGAGAGGAGACCCGGTGACACGGCTGCAGGCACTCCGGTGGTTTCCTGCCTTGGAGAACCCCCCCTCGATCCCCATAAAGCCCTGTGGGAGCAGAACTGTGGCTGAGAGAGAACAGCTGTACCTGGGAGCAGCCGCGTTTTTCATCTCCGCGGAGCAGGACTGCAGGAGGGAGAGGAGACCCGGTGACACAGCTGCAGGCACTCCGGTGGTTTCCTGCCTTGGAGGACCCCCCCTCGATCCCCATAAAGCCCTGTGGGAGCAGAACTGTGGCTGAGAGAGAACAGCTGTACCTGGGAGCAGCCGCGTTTTTCATCTCCGCGGAGCAGGACTGCAGGAGGGAGAGGAGACCCGGTGACATGGCTGCAGGCACTCCGGTGGTTTCCTGCCTTGGAGGACCCCCCCTCGATCCCCATAAAGCCCTGTGGGAGCAGAACTGTGGCTAAGAGAGAACAGCTGTACCTGGGAGCAGCCGCGTTTTTCATCTCCGCGGAGCAGGACTGCAGGAGGGAGAGGAGACCCGGTGACACGGCTGCAGGCACTCTGGTGGTTTCCTGCCTTGGAGGACCCCCCCTCGATCCCCATAAAGACCTGTGGGAGCTACTCGCGGCCTGCGAGTCGCGCCCTAAGGGGTGTGTCACAAGGGGTAAGACACGCTCCTTTTGCGCTCCTTCGGCGCTCCCGAGAAGCTCTCGAGAGCATTTGATTCTACAATTGCCTGTCCATGGGGAAGCGAAAGGGAAAATTGATGGTGAAATCTGGGTCTGGGGACGGGGCCCAAGGAGGTAAAGTAGTTGGCCCTATGGATAGGCATGTAGCATCGCTGCAGCCTGCTAAATTATCGCCGGACGGAGCTTCTTTAAGCCCCGAGTTCCGGCTACCTCCTCCTTTCTCTCAACCACTTTCTTCCTCTACTCTCCTTGAAGCTCCTTTAGCCCTTGTGGCTTTACCTTTGAGACCTGTTTGTCCGGCTGTTTCTGACCCGATTGTTCCTCTTCCTGCTGGAGAGGTAACTTTAGGGGATATCTGGACTGCACTTCAGCAAATTGATAAAAGGTTATCATCAACTGTTTCTTCTCTATGTTCTTTCACGACTGATGTTGTTGATAAGTTTAAAGATATTGATAAGCAGGTAAATTCTTTAGCTCAAGTTTCTGCCCGTGCTGACTCTCATTTTTTAACTGACCCTAATACTAGTTTGCCTTTACTTAAGGATATTTCCGCTGTTTCTTACCGGGTAGAGTTACTGGAGAATCAGCATAGGGCTAGAAATTTGCTGTTTCTTAATTTCCCTTCTACTCATTTACTCTCTTTGGAAATATTGCTCCAGAAATATTTCTCTGAGATCTTACAGTTGAAAGGTGTATTAGATGTAGTCCAAGTATATTCATTTTCCTCTGGCGGTAGAGCGGCGCTCTCTGAAGAAGGGGCTTCTGCTTCTTCTCCTAAGTCTGTTGCTCAGGATTTAACCGCCTTTTTGGAGGATTCAGCAGATGTCATAACCAAGCGTTGCACTGTTGTTGCAAACTTTTGGCTCTGAGTCTGCAAAACTAGCTCTGCTTAGGGCTTACTTTAAGCACAGAGATGCCTTATTTTGTGGTTTCAAGCTCCAAGTATTTCCAGATGTTGGTCGAGCTACACAACTTAGACGTAAACAATTTCTGGAGCTTAGGAATAGAGTTGTTGCTTTAGGTGCATCCTTTTTTTTTAAGGTTTCCTTGTCGCTGCCTGGTTGTTTACCAGGGGCAAAATTATGTTTATACGGATGTGTTACATTTACAGAAATTTCTGACTTCAAAGGAAATGGCTGAGAAGTAGGATTGAGGAATTGTTTTGTTTGCTCCCTTATGTGGGGTTGTAAAACTCCTAGTTTCTAATTCTTATTTTGAATTTTCCTGTTATGTTGTATATCTCTCCTTGATGTGTTCCAATTTTTTCTTCTGTATCCTTTTTCTTGAATGATTAATGGATTACCTGGATTTTGTTTCCTTTTCTTAGTTCTGTATTCAGGGAGGAAAATTGTTAAATAAAAGATTAAAAAAAAAAAAAAAAAAAAGAAGAGCCAGTAGAAGATCCTCAAGGAGTACCTCACAGAAGTAGAGGTAATAACTGTATAAAAAACAAGTGGAGGTCAGAACCCTTCAGGGTGAGAAATAGCCCCAGGGGAAACTGGGGTAGTATAAAGAGGTAGGGCTTCAGCGGAAAACACAGAAGGTACTATTAGACAAAGCTTAAGCTGTTTTGGCCCAAGAACAGTACAATACTAGGACCAAAAGGAAAATGAGTCTGACCCATCTGGACTGGCAATGGAATTAGTCCATGTAGGAGAGAAAGGGTATGGAGACCCCTGTATCTGATAAGAAAGTAAGGACAGACTTAGGAAGCGCAAAGCTTTAGATTAACTGAAGTTCCGCAATGTCTTTCCTAAATGGGGTCAATTAGGAAAGAAAAAGGTACATGGAGAGCTTCAGAGGTACCTAACCCTGAAAGGTTATGGTAAGAAAAAAGTTTGCTAATTACCACAGGAAGTGGTTATATGTGTAGAACCCTAAGTATGCTGGCACAGCATTGATAGGGGTAGTGCCCATCTGTCAGGGTCATATAGGAATGTATGGATATCTGAACCTAAACAGACAGACAGATAAGTATGTTGATACATATCTACCTAAAAGATATATCTCACTAGATATATATCTATATCTATATATATCTATATATATATATTCCTAAATATATACACATATAGGGTATATATGCATATATATAGAGAGAGATATGTATGGGCAGAAGATACACAGATATATATATATATATATATATGTATCTGAATATGTAGGCATATAGACACATGTCTCCAGGTATGTGGATGGAGAGATGCCTATAGAACTAGATCCCCCTAGGAATATGGGGAGAGAGAAAGATTCATCTAATAGCAAGAAGGGTGATACCTGTTTGAATAGATGCATAGAGAATCTTTTTTCCCTGGTTATGACTGGCAGAGTCAGAGGAATGGTCTCCCTGACAAGAAGGAGTCTAGATTCCTTTCAGAAATCGAGATCTTGAATAACCAGGATGGCCTACGTGAAAAATGCAGAGGATAAGTTCAGTCTGCAGGCAGCAAGTCCAGATCTCTCCAGAACTACAGTATAGTGATTGGATAGAGGGCGCCAGTGGAATAAGATACCATAGTGACCCGCCTATAAGGGCAAGATGGGCATCCGGCGTCCTTGAGCTGCCACTGAAAGAAAACTATCTCTGGCGAGAGTCCAAAGGAGATATGGGCCAAGCCAGGGAATTGGCCATTCTTTAGGTTTTCACGTGATGTCTCATGTCTTATGTCTCAAAAGAGATTTTAGATGAGGTGGTAAGGGTAGGGAACACCTACCAGTCATGAGAACATGACTGGGGGAACCCCTCCTAACCATCTGGGGTTATCTGCTAGGCAAGATACTAATGCTCTCTAGCAAGGGCCCATAGTGCAAAGCTACTCTGTAGAGTTGCAGAGAGCATGCTGCAGGTTGGTTTGAAGAAAAAAATGACTGTTTAAAGCCAGTGGGTAACTTAACTATTCTGCCAAGGACAAGGGGCGAAGAATAGAAGTTAACCAACCAGTCTGTGATAATAGGGTTTCCAAACAAGGTTAATAACCTGTTTGGGGTTTAGCACTGAGGCTAGAAGGATTGCTAATGGAGGAGAAACCCTGTTTGTGTGGTGAACAGAACCAGTGGCTTAACCACTAGGAATTGCTGTATCTGCAGCAACTACCAGGGCGGCGGAAGAAAATTTATTTTCCCCTCCTTTTTTAGCTTGGGAAAAAGAAACAACAGACATAGTAGGACTTCCTATTGTCTGATGAGCTGCCCTAAGGTAATAAAGGGGGAAACAACTCTGGAAGGGAGAATCCCCCTGTGGAATAGGTAGAGGACCATAGGGGCTTACCAGAGTTGAAGGAGACTGACTATGCAAGAAGTCTCTGAAAGGTAAGATGATACATGCCAGTACAGGGAAAAACTGTCTTATTGATAGTTGTCACTTCTCTTTTCCCCGAAGAGGAAGAGAAACCTGTCAACTATGGGCATGATCAGCATAAAGACTCTTAGAGTAAAAGAAAAGATGTCTCGTGAAGAGATATCTAGGAAAGGTTAGGATGAAATTAGTGCAGATACTTCAAGTGAAAAGAAGCAGACTGCCACTCTAACCACCAACCAATAGAGGTAATGATGATCTATTTGAAACCCTGCGACTGCTGGGTTTGCTGATCCTGTTGAGGTTGTGGTTTCTTCAGACCAGGGCGATGTTTCCCCTGTTTGGGAACATCTGTATGATGGGCAGAAGATGGATAAAACTTTTTCCCCCTAGGGGAAGAAAGTTTGGTAGGACATTTCCTACCAACTGGGAAAGAGGAAGGCGTAGAACAGCCTCTGGAAACAGGAATGTCAGTGGTTAACTGAGCAACTTGGAGTAAAGACTCCTTATTAAAGAGATTTTCTCCAGTGCAAGGAGTATTTCCCAGGCTTTCTTGTGCCCATTTGTCCAAGTCTGAAACCTGGAGCCAGGCATTACGTCGTGCCCCTATTGTAGCAGCTGAGTAGCATGCAATAAATAATACCCGGAGTCAGTTCAAGGATCCAAACCAATTTATTGTGCACAAGGCCCAAGCTTCAAAAGGACTGAGCAATGGCGAACAGGCACACCTTCCTTATATACAAGTTTTACAGTTTGATACAGGCAGACTTTCTATTGTTCCCAACGCCCCCTGCATCCATCCAATCAGGGACCCTCTCTGGACTATTGCTCCCTGTTCCCCCTTCTCAGGCTAGTCTAACAAAGGCACAGTTCTATGTTATGGCTACACTTCTACTGCAAGGTCATATCTAGCTCAAGGAATACAAAAGTATCCATTTAGTATGGAAGTATTGTGCAAGCTTTGTAATAAACTGATTTTTCTAACTTTTAATTCTTTGCTCTAAGAACAGGAAGGTGGGGGTTAGAATCCAGGCCTATCTTACAGGCCTTTCACATCTATATAGGCCATCGCCTACCACACTATAGCTATAGCAGAAGTTCTGCTAACAGACTCAAAGGAGTCTAGGGAAGCATGAGTAAGGAACCTAGAGATATTTTGAGCATGACTAACCAGTAAGGAATAGTCTGCACTTTTGGGCTCTTGAAGAAAAGGAGTCAAAAACAGTAATTTCTTTGTGACCTCTTCAAGAGATAATCCCATATAGAAAATATATGAGAGAATTCTTGCTGAAAGCATGGATACCTGGAAGGTTTGGCGTCCAAAGGCTTCTAAAGTCTTAGACTCACGACCTGGCGGATAAGAGTGCTTTTTAGTACTCTTAACCCGCCTCATTGCTGATTCTACAACAATGGAATGATGAGGAAGTTGAGTCCTTTGAAAACCTGGAGAGGAGGGCACCTGATATAGAAGATCAGTTGCCCTAGAAGGTGGGGGTACCGTTAAAGGAGCTTCCCACATTCGTAGAAGGAGATCCTGCAAGGAATGATGCAAAGGAAGCATGATGTTCTCCTTTGCTCTCCCAGGAATATACAGGGATTCTGTATTCCCTTGTGTAGGATCCTGTCCAGGTATAGAAATGGCAAGTGATTTTGCCATATCCAGGAGAAAAGCTTGAAAAGAAAAATCCCCAGAGGGAAATCCTTTTGGACAGGCTAGATCTGCTGAAGAACTAGCATTGGCACCCAGGGATCTATCCAATTTTTTAGGAGTATAAGATCCTAAAGGGTGGAGTATGGGATCCTTAGAGGATGGTTGCCGGTACCGTAGGAGGTCGGGACCAGCAACAGTCGGTAGCATATCGTCCATGCCAGGAATCGATTCCAGACTCGGTATCGAGGGAAGCGAGCCTGATGAAAGAAGCATGGAAGGTGCCGACAACGATGATAAAAAGGATACCGGTACAGACTCCGGTACCGTATCCAATACTGGTGGAAGAAGGCCAGCCGGTGACGGCTCTAACAGTATCGAAAGAACCGTCGATGCCGAACATGGATCATCGGAACCGTGCCTTCAGTACCGTCTGGTGTCGGTACCAAGGCGAGTCAGTACCCAGTCCTCCAGACTAGAGATCGATTCCAGACTCGGCACCGAAGGAAGCGAGTCTATCGATGCACATCTGGAGGGTATGCTGCAGACCGACCTTCCAGTACCGGGATCGATTCCGATATTGGAAGGTCGGTCTGCAGCATATCCAACGGCCCCGTAGGTACCGAGGACGCCAGACTACGATCCTTGGTGAGGAATGTTTCATCCAACACCATTGCCAATGCCGGGGTATCGGTACCGCTCGAAGCGGATGCGACCACCGAGCATGGCTCAGGTATGTTCGGAGAGGGGTGAACCTCAGGAACAACCTGAAACCCCACACAGGCTTTGGAGACCGAAGACTCCCACCGGGGTTTTAAAGCCAGTGTGTTCTCGAGGGCAAGGCCAGAGGCATCTCTATGCTGTGCATGAGATCTACCACTTGAGGACGGGCTAGTCTTAAAAGACTGTTTTTGGGTTACCTGATCCTGTGAAGAAGAAGAGGTGGTCGGTGCCCTGAAGTTGGATGGGGACCGCGTATCGAGGGGAACTCGATGCTGAAGACTTCTTCCCACATTACTGTTACAGGAGGGACACTCCGGAGGAAAGTGGTCAGGACCCAAGCAGGGTAGACACCAATTATGAGTGTCTAAAATAAGTTTTTTAAAGCCACAGTTTGAACATTTCTTAGGAATAGTGGCTGGCGTTTCCATGAGGAAAAAAGGGGTAGGCCTAGAAGGCCGGGAAAACCCCGTCAGGCACTAAGAGGGAAAAGTTATTCCCTAACAGGAATAAATTGAAGAAAAAAAGGAAAAGAAACACCGGCGGTACCGGTGGCGTCGGGGAAGGCAGCCGCGACCACAAGAAAACTAAAAAATAAAAGAAGAATTTTCTGAGGTGACAGAAGGACGTCCTGTCGGCTCCGCAGAAAAACGAAAACTGAGGAGAGGCAGTTGGGAAAGGCGGGAAGGCAGCACGCAGGCGTGTTGGGATGCTTCCAAAAGCGTTCTGATTGGACACTGGGACGCGTTCCCGCGCAGACTCCGTCGGTACCGACGTACCCATATGTGAAGACTCATTCCTGCTTGTTCCTGGAGATTGCAGAATTTTACTACTTTTAGACAACGCAGCAGAAATATCCCAGTCAATGTTTGACATATTGAAATCACTTATCAGTAGCAATTCCCCTTTTATAGGAATGTTCTGCATGTCTTCAATTAGATCTCTGTCTACTTCTTCCTTTGATGGAGATCTCTATATCACACCTATATAAATATTCAATTTCTTCTTTCCAGTTGAACCCACTGTGCTGTATTCTTACCTCAGAAGTCATGCAATTCTGTTGCATTAATATTTTTTTTATGTATAGCACCATTTCTCCTTCCTTTCTTCCTACCCTGCCCTTCCTGAATAGATTATAGCCTGATAGAACTATATTGAAAGATACTCTGCGTCCCCCTCACCAGCAACACTGCAGGGCTCTTGGAGTAACGGAAAACCACACTCAAAGCAATGAGAAGGAAATCTAAGAGACAGCAATAAAATACCACACACTTCTATATATATACAGATACACCAAAGCTTTGCGGAGAGAAACAAATAGAAACAAGTTCTCTTTGTTTACTCTAACTATTAGCTATGGTTTACTTTATTTATAAGGCTCTTTTGGATGATACAACATAATTTCACTTTATTGTTCTACGTCAGGTATTACATATTCATCACATCATAGGTCAATTTCTAATCAGCATAGGTCAGTATGAGGAGACATACATGTATTCCAAGACATAACTGTAGATATTAAGTTTACTGTTGACTGCTTGATATCTGGTAACCCTGAGACTGAAAGGCTGGAGGACAAGCTGCCCTTTTTCTTATTTCACATAGCTTACAGGACTTGTACCTCTTCACCTACTTAGTAAGCAAATATATGAAGTTTATTTCTAAGCAAAGTTCTGAACAAATTTAACTCTTTCTCAGGTTTTATTAGACAGTCTGGTTGTGTACACCGCCCTGTACAGACAAGCTTACTTTCAGTCCCTCCTCTGATTCTGTAAAGAATCATTCCCAAAGTAAGGAAACTCAGACATTGCCATTAAAGTGGAATTAAAACTAGATTCTGGGTCAATCTGTAACATCATTGTAGGGGTCAGTGATTCCACTGATTTCTTACAGCAGGCTGATATTACACAGAGAATTAATACTCCTAGAATGAGAATCCCCAAAAAGCCAAGTAATGATGCTAACATGCCTTGCAAAAGCCTGGATAATGAATTCCAAAATGAAGAAACAGAATCAAATAGATCTGAAAAAGAACTTACATAACTATCACTTGAAACAAAAGTACGGTTTCTAACTTTATCTAATAGGCCTTTTATTATTTTTCCATTATTATCAAGCATACTACAACAAAAACCAACTATTACTCCACACACACCATTTTCCTTTGCTAGGAGATAGTCTAAAGCCATTCGGTTCTGGGCTGCATAAGCTGACACTTTGTTCACTGCACCTTGCAATACACGAATTGCCTCAGTGAGATCCAGGGCTGTAAGTTCAACAACTGCCTGTAGTCGCATAATCTGGGTACCATATTCTCTGGTGGGTGCTATAGCTCGAAAGGTTGAAAGCCACACAGTACCTGTGAATGCATCTATTTGAGATTTAGTTAAAGGTTTTGTAGTGTCTACCAGTTGTTGAGCAGCCTCTATGGCCTTATCCTGTGAAGAAACATCCCTTTTTCTTCTAAAAGAATTGTTCAGGGTTGATAATAAAGTAATGTTCTGGTAAGGTACAAATCGCCACGGGGTATCTAATTGGGCTATATAACAAGTACCTGACCAACCTCTGGGAAGCTCTGTATACGCAAACGTACCACACACAAAATAATCTCCTTCTAAAGCCACTAAGCCATCTTCCCAGATTGTCAAATTCTTGGGACAAGATATATTCTGGATACAATTATTCAAAGCCCACTGAGTCATGTCCATTTCATTAAGCCCTCCAGACAAATTACGTTTCCAGGGATGATAATACCCTAGTAAAGGGAAACTCCAGTTAGGTATGTCTAGGTCTGAACTAGAGTCATTCAAAGGGTAGCCAGAACTATTATATTGTAGTAATTCATAATCATGCACCTGGATCCCTTGAATTGACATTAATTGTACTACCTAAATATAAGAGTTTCCTACATGGGATTTCTTATACCAGATAGAAGAATTATGCAGCATTACTATTCTACAAACGTTCCATGGAGTATCCCCTACCTTTCTTCCCTTACCCTGAGCCATAAAACATATTGGAGGATTTTGTAGAGGCATAGAACTAACTATTCTAGGTTCTGGGTTTGTATGAGACCATTGTACAGAATTAGATTAAAAGCTATGTCACGAAACTCCTCAAAGGTCTTAGGCCTAACCCTAGGTAGAAATCCATGCTGGGTAGCTATCACAGATGGAAGACACACTGCACAATCTGATAAATTAAAATATTTTGTCACTGAGTGTACCTGTGACTCGAAAATATTTGAATATTCCTCATAACATTCCCAAGGTTCTAACTGCAGCACTGCTTTGCTACCACTAATATGCCTCAGCACAACTAAGATTAGATATAAAAACATTCTTAGCAAAACTTTTAAATATCTAAAACTATAATTACTTAAAAATATACTAAATCAAAACTGAAAATATACCTACTCTTCTTAATACTCTCCTTTATATAATGAAGATATATACTATAGCTATAATTAGCCTCTAAGTCTCAATAAGTTTATGAAGTAGAGGTTAAGTACCTAAAGGTCATTACATATATATCAGGAAAATACTAATCTAAACTGACCTCATCCCTCTAAGCAATACTATAAATGCCGAACAAAAGCATTCTGCATGAATAGTCCATTCAGAATTTACTTAATACAATAATCTTTTTCTGTGATGTCACCATTGTTTTCTCTGAAAGTACTTTAAATCATAAAAATCTTTTTCTGCAATATCACTGTTGTCCGAGGAGTCTGCGTTGTATTTCTTGAATCATGGATGCGGAGAACCACCTTCTGGATCTTGTGAGGGAGCCTTCTTACACTGCGTAAGATGTATCCAACGAGAATGTCCTTCCACTTTACAGGCTGAATATCCCACCAGAAGTACACGGAAGGGACCTAAGAATTTCGGAGCCAGAAGCGTCTTTGTATGCAAATTCTTAATCAGGACCCAATCCCCTGGTTTCATGTCCGGATGTGATGATTCTCCAGGACCAAGCAGGAAGTCATTCCTCACATATGGGTGACGTCGGCGCCGACGGAGCCCTCGCGGAGCAATTTTCCCCAGCTTTCAAAGAAAGCCTTTGGGAATTGCAGCGCGCATGCGCGGTCCCCTTCCCGCCCAAGGGTGCCATCTTAGCCAGTCTTCTTTTTTCCGCGGAGCCCTACAGACGTGGTCTTCTTGTCCCCGCTGAAAAAGTTGATTTTTCGTGATTTATTTATCTTTTTTCTTCGGTTCGACGCCGGTCTCTTTCCTGCCCGGACTCACGACGCCGTTGCGAGTCCTTCTCTTATTTTTCGGTTTTTCTGATTTTTCTGTCAGTTTCGTTTTTCGGTTTTTCGCTGGCAGCCCGGTCCTTTGACCTTGCAGGGGCCCTTTTTCCCCCGATGGCTGCCAGTGGTTTCAAGAGGTGTGTTCAGTGTGACAGAAATATGTCACTCACTGACACACACGATAATTGCCTCCGCTGCCTTGGCCCAGATCATGAGGAACTGATCTGTGGGGCCTGCAGCAAAATGTCCTCCAAAGCGTTACGGAGTCGGCGGCATCAGCGGGAAAGAATCTTCGCAGATCCCGCCCGTACCCGGACCTCGTCGGAGGCCTCGGCGTCCAGAGGCTCCAGCTCTGAGCATCGTCGGAGTTCCTCCGACAGAGGTTCTCCCTCCGGGGATCATCGTCGGAAGGCGAAACCCGCGAGGGCGGCGTCGGTGGACGCTCCTGGTTCCGCGAGGGCCAGGTCGCATAGCCCCGATAGCTGTCCCGGGTCTTTGGAGAAGGAACATCTCCCGAAGCGACCTCGTTTGGAATCGGAGATGCCTGCTCGGGTAAGTCCTGTAGTCCTCCTGGACTCGCCTCCGAGGGGTCCGACGTCGGGCCCAACGCCATCGGGGCCCGAGTCGGGGGCTGCTGGGTCACCTGAGGTCGGACTCAGGTTGACGGCCTTGGTGAGCAGACTATCTGCCTTCATGGACCAGCAGCGGGCACTGATCGCTAGCCTCGCTGGCGCCTCTGCCCCGACCGCCGGGACGTCGACGTCTAAGTCGACTCCGGAGACCGAGCCGATCCTCGAGTCCATGCGGGCTCGAGTCGATCCTCGGTCGAGGTCACCCTCGGCCTCCCGTTCGGGACCGAGGTCGTCGACGCCGACTCCCTCGGCGTCGGGGCGGCCGACGCCACCGCCCGCCCGAACTGACCCCACCGATTCCTCCTCGGAGTCGGCCTGGGAGTCTGAAGTGGAAGAGTCACCTGATTCTTTTCGGACTCGGTGTGTCCCCTCGGACTCTCCTGAGTCCGAACCTCGGAAACAGTCCCCCCCGGAGGATGCCCGGTTCTCGGACTTCGTCAGGGATATGGCCAAGGCTTTGGCCTTCCCTGCGGATCCCGAGGAGGAGCCTCGAGCCGAAGAGCTCGACGCCCTTCAGTACGACTCTCCCACCAGGGAGCACTTTACTGTACCGGTTCCTCCAATGCTGGAACGACTACTCTTCCGCATGTGGGAGAGTCCGGCATCGTCGCCGGTATTAAGCAAGCGGGTCGATTCCATCTATTGAGTCCGCAAGAGCCCTGGCTTCCAAAAAGCACAGCTACCGCACCATTCCATGGTGGTGGAATCGGCCATGCATAGGCTTAAGAGCCAGAAGATGCACTCCTCGGTGCCTCCTGGCAGGGAGGCCCGCAACCTGGATGGCCTCGGTAAGAAGTGTTTCCAGGGCTCTATGCTTGCTTGTCGGGTCCAGACCTACCAGCTCTACATGGGCATGTACCTTAGAGACCTGGCTAAAGAGATAGCCGGATTCTCTGCTGGGCTGTCCGAGGAACCTTTGCGGAGGTTCCTAGCCTTGTCCACTGGTATTCGGGAATGCTCCAAATTCATTTCTCGAGCAGCCTATGATGGCTTTGAAGCATCGGCTCGAGTGGCCGCAGCCGGCATCGGTGCCCGCCGACAGGCTTGGCTTCAGTCGTCTGACCTTGAACCCTGGGTGCAGGACAAGTTGGTCGATGTCCCCTGCCGAGGTGAGAACCTCTTTTGCAAGCCCATGGCTGAGAAGGCTGCACAACTCGAGACGGAGACTCTCACCAGAACTAGGCTTTCTAGGAAGACCTCTGCCCCTTCCCAGAAGAAGAAGGGCTCGGGAAAGAAGTCCTTTTACCCGAGAAAGGCGGCTGCCTATAAACACTACCCTCAATATCAGGCCTCCACAGCTCCCCAACAGGGTCAGCAGGCCAAGGGACGGGGTAACGGGTCCCGTAGGCAGCAAGCCCCCAAGCCTGCTCAGCAGGGTGGGGTTTTTTGACTTCCTCAGCATAGCCTCTCCCCCTCAGCTGGTTCCTCCCAGCACAGGAGGCCGGCTGGTCCACTTTGCCCACAGGTGGTCCAACATCACTTCAGATGCCTGGGTGCTTCATGTGGTGAGAGAAGGCTATCTTCTCCACTTCCACCAGGTCCCTCCCTCCTATTTCCCGGGAGAGCCTCCACGACTCCCTCTACACAGGGACTTACTCCTTCAAGAGTTAGCAGGTCTTCTTCAGGAACAGGCTGTGGAACCGGTGCCCCACCACCTGAGGGGTCAAGGCTTCTATTCCAGGTATTTCCTAATACCAAAAAGAACGGGAGGCCTCCGACCCATCCTGGACTTGCGCAACCTCAACAAGTTCTTTGTGAGGGAGAAGTTCAAGATGCTTACCCTTGGAATCCTTCTGCCCTACCTCCAGCAGGGAGATTGGCTATGCTCCTTGGATCTAAAGGATGCCTACACGCACATCCTCATCCACCCAAGCCACCGCCAATACCTAAGGTTTGTGGTGGCAGGAAATCACTACCAGTACAGAGTACTGCCCTTTGGCCTATCCTCCGCACCACGAGTCTTCACAAAATGTCTCGCGGTGGTGGCGGCTTATCTCCGACGTCACGGCCTCTATGTCTTTCCGTACCTAGACGACTGGCTCATCAGAGCATCGTCCTCTCCAGAAGTCACGAAAGCCACACACCGCACTGTGACTCTTCTCCAGTACTTGGGCTTTGTCATAAACTTCGCTAAGTCCACTTTGCTCCCCTCGCAAGATCTCGAGTTCATCGGCGCAAGATTGCACACTCTTCAGGCGCGAGCTTTCCTGCCTCTCGACAGGGCTCAATGGCTCATGGACCTAGCCGGCCTTTTTCGCAGCCAGTCCCTGGTCTCGGCCAGGCGCTTCCTGAGACTACTCGGCCACATGGCTTCCACCGTCCACGTGACCCCCAATGCCCGCCTGAATATGCGGCCTGCTCAGTGGTGCCTTCGCAAGCAGTGGCAACAGGCCACGGGCGGCCTAGCCGACTTAGTGCGGATCTCCGGCCCGCTGGCCTCTTCTCTACAGTGGTGGCTTCATCGGCCGAACCTGGTACTCGGAATGCCTTTTCAGTCTCCTCCGCCGGCTCAAGTGCTGACGACGGATGCTTCTCTCCTAGGATGGGGAGCGCATTGCCAAGGGGCGTGTACTCAAGGTCTCTGGACCACGTGGGAGTCTGCGCAGCAGATCAACTTCCTGGAGCTCAGAGCTATCCGTCTGGCTCTCAAGGCTTTCTCCCACCTGACTTCTCACCGGTCCGTCCTTGTCCAGACGGACAATCAAGTTGCCATGTTCTACGTGAACAAACAGGGGGGCACGGGCTCCTTCCTTCTCTGTCGAGAAGCACAGAGACCTCTGCTCTTGGGCCGTAAGCCACGGCATTCTTCTCAAGGCAGTTTATCTCCCAGGCCAAGAAAATTGCCTGGCGGACAAACTCAGCAGAATCCTCCAGCTGCATGAGTGGCGACTAGATCCCTTGGTAGTTCAGAAACCTTTTCTGAAGTGGGGCCTCCCCACGATGGATCTCTTTGCCAGTCCTCTCAACAGGCAACTTCCTCGCTTCTGCTCTCGGCAGCCGCATCCCCTTCGAGTAGCGGCGGATACTTTTCTGCTCTCATGGTCGAAAGTCCTTCTCTATGCCTTTCCTCCCATACCGCTAGTCTCTCGAACTCTTTTCAAGGTTCTCCGAGACAAAGCTTCCATGATCCTGATAGCTCCTCGGTGGCCCAGACAGCCGTGGTTTCCACTCCTGCTGCAACTAGCGGTGGCGGATCCGTTCCCTCTGGGGTTTCAACCAGATCTCCTAACACAGGATCAGGGGTCCCTACTGCACCCCAACCTCAGATCTCTACATCTGATGGCCTGGCTGCTGAAAGGGTAGTCCTTGCTCCCCTTCTACTGCCGGCAGAGGTGGAAGAGGTCGTCCTAGCTTCCCGGCGACCTTCTACCCGCAAATGCTACGCCCTTAAATGGCGTCGCTTTTCCGCTTGGTGTGCCCAGCAGTCTCAGGATCCCTTCTCCTGCTCGGTGTCGGTGATCTTGCAGTACTTGCTCTACCTCTCTAATCTGGGACTTAAGTCCAACTCCGTTAAAGTTCACCTCAGTGCTCTTTCAGCACATCATGTGCCGTTGGACGGCAGACCTCTTTCCAGCGACCCTCTCGTGGCAAGGTTTCTCCGAGGTCTCCTTCTACTTAAACCACCTCTGCGCTCGCCAGCACCTGACTGGGATCTGAATGTGGTTTTGCAGCGGATCACCTGTCCGCCTTTTGAACCTATGGCTACCTGTTCTCTCCGTTTTCTTTCTTGGAAAACCTTATTCCTGATAGCCCTCACTTCCGCGTAAGTGAATTGCAGGCCCTCGTGTCTGATCCCCCTTACACTCGGTTCTACAAAAATAGGGTAGTCCTACGGACTCACCCTAAATTTCTTCCAAAAGTGGTCTCCCCTTTTCACATCAATCAGGAGGTGGTACTTCCGACCTTCTTTCCCAGGCCACACT
Source organism: Ichthyophis bannanicus (assembly GCA_033557465.1). Taxonomy (NCBI): domain Eukaryota; kingdom Metazoa; phylum Chordata; class Amphibia; order Gymnophiona; family Ichthyophiidae; genus Ichthyophis; species Ichthyophis bannanicus. Next base: position 1,417,799,179 of record CM066031.1, on the reverse strand, counting down.
CCAGCCGTGCTGAAATGGTCCTGCATACCCTGGACTGTAGAAGGGCATTGAACTTCTACCTTGACCGTACGCGGGAGCACCGTAAAGCTGCTCAGCTTTTTGTGTCTTTTGACCCCAATAAATTGGGGCTCCCGGTCTCCAAGCGTACTCTGTCCATCTGGGTTGCTGACTGTATCGCTTGGGCTTATGGGGCAGCCGGACTCTCCTTAGAAAGTCGGGTCATGGCTCATTGTGTTCGGGCGAAGGCTACGTCAGTGGCTTACCTCCGCTCTGTTCCATTGGCAGACATCTGCCGGGCCGCTACTTGGTCTTCGAGCCAGACTTTTGCAGTCCATTACTGCCTCGAGAGGGAGTCCCGCAGGGACAGTGCTTTCGGACAGGCAGTCCTCCGAAATCTCTTCGAGGTTTGAGCAACTCCTACCCTCCATCCCGGATGGGGGCTACCGGTGGGTAATAATTCAGCGAAGATTCCTTCCTTCTGTACTGCTGAGCTAGAGGGAGCTCATTTTTGTGCTTAGGGTCTCCGGTAGCCTTAAGCTTGGGAGTCCCATATGTGAGGACTGACTTCCTGCTTGGTCCTGGAGAAAGCGTAGTTACTCACCTGTAACAGGTGTTCTCCAGGAGCAGCAGGAATCAGTCCTCACAACCCTCCCTCCTCCCCTTGGAGTTGCAATTATCTGCTTTAGTTTTTTTGCAAATTTTTATGCTGTCTTTTCGCTATGTCATCTGACTGGCTAAGATGGCACCCTTGGGTGGGAAGGGGACCGCGCATGCGCGCTGCAATTCCCAAAGGCTTTCTTTGAAAGCTGGGGAAAATTGCTCCGCGAGGGCTCCGTCGGCGCCGACGTCACCCATATGTGAGGACTGATTCCTGCTGCTCCTGGAGAACAGCTGTTACAGGTGAGTAACTACGCTTTCTGGAGGAGCATCTTGTTGAGGATTCACCTTCAATAAAGGGGAAACAGACAGGACTGAGTGCAATCGTGCACAATAAGTTAAGATATCGCTGCGCAACAACTGGGGGTCTGGGATAACTGCCAAGGCATGTGGAGAAGTAGCTGGACGTCCAGTAACTATTTCATATGGTGTCAGACCTCCTCGAGTGCGCTGGGGGGCGTTACGCACCGCCATAAGGGCAAAAGGAAGGGCTTCTGTCCAATCCGTAGCCCAATCCTGTGTCATAGTGCGCAAGAAACCTTTGAGAGTCCCATTCATCCGCTCCACTTGGCCAGAGCTTTGCGGATGATAGGGTGTGTGCAGTTGTCTTTTTACACCAAACCAATTTTCAATATCCTCCCAGACACGTGCAATGAATGCCGGACCCTGATCAGAAGAAAGAACAAAAGGTACACCCCAGACAGGAATAAACTGAGTGAGCAACAGTTTTATGGCAACCCCAGCTGTCATACTGGTAGTGGGATAAGCCTCCACCCAACCAGAGAAAAGACAAGTGATCACCAACAAATACCGCCTCCCTCCTCTGGCACAGGGCAAATCAGTAAAATCAAGCTGCAAAATCAAAAATGGTCCCAAATGCTGGGAAGAGCAGCAGCAATCTTCAGAAGGGGCCCCACCCTGCCAGCCTGAAAACAATCCAAGCAAGCAGCATACACAGCCTGTGCCACAGAAATAAACTTCGGGTGATACCACAAAACCGCAAAGGCATGAGTCATGGCTGCAGCGGATAAGTGAAGTTTATGATGCAGGAACAGAGCAAGCGGAAACAAAAGAGAGTCAGGGCAAATGAGTAGGTGCTCCTTCTTCCAGTAGCCCTGAGTATCACAAGATGCACCCCATGAAGTCCATAGAGTTTTGGTCTCAAGGGAAGTGTCTTGATAAAGAGAGGACAAGGAGAACAAAGTCATGTTAGAAGGCTTTAAATACAGCAGCGTTGGTGACACTAATGCCTGAAGAGCAGCCTTCCGCGCTTCTTGGTCTGCAAAACGATTGCCCTTTGAAACTAAATCACCAGCAGAGGAATGTCCTTTACATTTTAAAACTGCAACTTGTGCTGGCAAAAGAATGGCTTGTAACAAGTGGTGAATGTGTTTAGCATGTTTAATTGGTTTATTAGCAGAAGTTAAAAATCCTCGTTGCAACCAAATATTACCAAAATCCCATAGCACACTCATTGCATAGGAGCTATCTGAATATATATTTGCTAGAAGATATCTAGAGAGTTCAAGAGCACGTGTCAATGCAAAAACGTCTGCTAACTGGGCACTAGAAAATGGCAGAGAAGCTGATTCAACCACGTCATCAAGTGTGGTTACTGCATAGCCTACACAAAGTTTTCCCATTTCATCTCTGAAAGCCGAACCATCCACAAATAAGGTTACATCCGGGGCTGGCAGGGGTACAGGTGAGAGATCAGGTCTAGCACGGGAAGATGTTAAAATACTTTGAAAACAATCATGGGACCCATCCTCCTCCACCAGATCTGCCAAAGGAGCCAGGAGCGTAGATGGATTGCATATGGACGTAGTACATATTTTTATATGAGACTGAGAAATTATCAATTCCAGAGTCAACAAACGTGTGCTAGACAAAGGCTGAGTTTTAGTTAAATGGAGCAACCTAGAAACGGAATGTGCCACATATACCTCAAGAGGGTGCTGTAACACTAAAAAATCAGTAATTTCAATTGCAAATGCCACCGATATTAAACTGCGCAAGCATGGAGGAAGTCCCAAAGTCACTGAATCAAACCGCTTTGAACAATATCCTATCGGCTTTCGACCAGTTGGAAATGCTTGCAAAAGCACACATGTGGCAGATATGGCCGAACTAGCCACATACAATTTGAATGTTAAAGAATAGTCTGGAAAAGACAAACATGGGGCAGTGCTTAGTGCAGTCTTTAAATTTACAAAAGCTTCCCACTGTGATAACGTAGGTACAATGAGACCCTGTGGACCCTCTTTCCCAATCAACGCATAAAGCGGAGCTGTAAGGTCTGAAAAATTAGCTATCCACTGTTTACAGAAAATCAGTAATCCCAGGAATCTACGTAACAACACTGGTGTCGCTGGAAAAGACAATGATAAAATAGGTTCCAATCTGGCAGAAGTAATTTCACGACCAGCTGGAGTTAGAACAACACCCAGAAAAATAACATTTTGAGATACAAATTGCAATTTAGACAAATTAACTTTCAGTCCTAATTTGGCAATATGAGCTAATAAAGACAAAGAGTCTGATAGACAAATCTCATAACTTGGTGAACACAAAAGCAAATCATCCACATATTGAATTAAAGAGGATTGGTCAAGCTTCACATCTAATAATGCAGTTCTTAGAGCCTGCGAAAAGTAAGCAGTACTGTCAGTGTAGCCCTGGCATAGCGTAGTCCATGTATACTGCTGATTGTCAAAATGAAAAGCAAATAAAAATTGGGTTTCTTTGCTAATTTTCACTGAAAAATAAGCAGAACTCAAATCTACAACAGAAAACCAAGTAGTCTCTGAAGGTACCTGTGTCCAGATATCATGCGGATTAGGTACCAAGAGAAAGATTGGCAAAATTACCTTGTTAACAGCTCGCAGATCTTGCACAAATCGATAAGTCTTGCCGTCAGCTTTCAGTACAGGAAGAATTGGAGTATTACATGGCGACGTAGTAGGATAGATGACACCTTGCATCTGTAAATCTTCAATTACCGGACGAATTCCATCTATAGCGGCTGCTGATAGTGGATGCTGTTTAAGTCTAGGAAGTTGTACTCCAGGTTTTAAGATAATCTTCACAGGAGGAATAGAGAGGCATCCAACATTGGATCCTGGAACCGCCCACAGAGTAGATGGAAGTCTTCCGAGAGCAGGGTGAATAACTTTGACATCCGCAGGGGGCTGCACTTCAGAGAGAGAATACAACTGAAAATGTAACTTTCCACTCATCCAGGATAAAGTTGCATGATGAGAAGCCAGGAAATCACGACCCAAAAGATTCACTGGTAATGTGTCTCCTACCAGAAAGTTAGTAGGGTACACAGTCTCTCCAATCTGCAAAGGCAAAGCTTCAAGTTTACGGTGAGGAATTATCTTACCTTCAATGCCTTCACAATGCACTGTTGGAGCTTGTGCTAGCTGAGTTTGATAAACTTCAGGCAGATCCTGTAGACGCAGCGCAGATGTAGTAGCTCCCGAATCAATAATGAATTTCACAGTAGAGCCTCCCAGTTTAGCTTCTAACTCACCCTGAGAAGTTACATTCAGATTCAATAATAGTCATGCATCCCAAGAATCACAATCTTCTGGGTTAGAAAAACATTGATATACAGGAGTGAACTCAGCAGGTGGGGGAGGAAGGCACTCAGCTCTCTGGCCATCCAAATTCCGATTCTGTGGACAGTCTCGCTGTAAATGGCCACACACCACATGTATAACAAGCACGCATTCCGCTGGCTTGTCCATGCCCTCGCTGAGAATTGCCTCGCTGAGAATTCCCATAGCTTCCCCTGAACCTGCCTCTCCCCCGCCCCCTTCCCAGGGCTGGATGCATAGAAGCAATTTGTAAATTAAGCAGTTTAGTCTTCTTTACATCTAATCTGGTTTGTTGCTCCTGCAATTCCTTGAGATATTTCAATTCACTGTACCGTGCACCCTCCAAAATTGCATCAGCTGATCTAGCAGGCCAATCTATTATTGAAGTTTCCAAAATTTCTTTTATTCTTGGAATCAAACCATTTACAAAAATATTAGTAAATCCTGAAGGTGTATCTTCTATCTCGCCAGAATAATCCTTAAATGCTAGCATACACCTAGTGTGAAAAGCTGTACCTTTTTCACCCCTTTCCTGTGTTAAAGAAGTGAGTTTTGACCAATCCTTCACAGGCTTACATACTGTTTTAAGAGATTCTAACAATTTTTCTCTACATAGAACAAAATTATCTCTTTGTGTCTGTTCTTGAAGATCTGTTACAGGGTCTGTCTGTGGCCATACCCAATTATCATCTCTAATTGGATGAGTTACCTTATGAAAATCAGCTGGATTAATGAAAACAGATCTGAGCAGATTATCTAGATCTGCCCAAGTAGGATTATAACTATTAATTATTTGAGACCACAAGGACACAAATCTACCTGAATTTTCCCTGTAATCAGGAAAGGTTTTAGCCAAATCAAATACTTCTTTAGGTCTCCAATTTGCAGGTACAGTCATTGCACCTGTAGGTCCTGTTGGATATACACGAAAGGATATGCAGGTACTATATCTTCTTCTACAGGTTTTGCAGTTACAGAACATGGATCATTATGTTGGTGTAAAACAGTCTGAAGAAAACTTATATCACCATATAATTGATCACATTTTTCCTTTTAGGTTATAAAATGCTTATCCAGATCTTTCTCAATATTATCAATAAGTTTACTAGAAATTCCCAATTCCTTTGTAGCAGAAATATTATTCCTTACTATTCCCTTTAAGGTTTCTATCATATGTACAATACTTTCTATCTCACGGCTAAGAAGTGCACTCACTTCTCTAAGCTGAGAAACATTACAATTACTGAAATCTTCAAACTTTGCATCCCCCAATATCTTCTGTTTATTCCTTATCTCTTCTCTTAGTTCTGCTGCACGAGTGATCCTCCCCCTTCCAGAAGTTACATGACTCTCAGAAGAAACAGGGGGAGACGATGGGGATGCACTTGGGACTATTCCAGCTCCAACTACCAATGCAGCCACATCTGCATCATATTCTGGAGAAAGAACGGCTGGGAATTTCCCTGCCCGTTCATTATCATTCTCTTGTTATTCACTCGCTTTACCAGCTCCAGCATTCTTCAACACAAACAAATCATTTTTCGTATCATGTGCCATTCGTTGCCACCAATTAAACACTAGCCCTTCACGGGCATCACATAATTTACGTTTAGCCTGCAAAGCACATTTCAGATAACGAAGTTTATCTATAGAAAAAGTTCCCTCCAAAGGAAACTGTAGAAGCACATTATCCTTAGTCACTGCATGCCAGTGTACAATATAATTAGTAGCCATATCCCCATACTTCTCACACATACAATAAGAAGGGCTACCTTTCTGAACAGCTAAAACCTTAGCTTTGTCATGCCATTCACGCAACTGAAATAAATCCCGTCTACCTAACAGATTACCCATTGCTGTCACTATATAATACTCACAAACACCTTCTGCCCTTGCCAGGAATGTAGAAATCTGTAGTCCGGCACGGCACCAACTGAAAGATACTCTGCGCCCCCCTCACCAGCAACACTGCAGGGCTCTTGGAGTAATGGAAAACCACACTCAAAGCAATGAGAAGGAAATCTAAGAGACAGCAATAAAATACCACACACTTCTATATATATACAGATACACCAAAGCTTTGCGGAGAGAAACAAATAGAAACAAGTTCTCTTTGTTTACTCTAACTATTAGCTATGGTTTACTTTATTTATAAGGCTCTTTTGGATGATACAACATAATTTCACTTTATTGTTCTACGTCAGGTATTACGTATTCATCACATCATAGGTCAATTTCTAATCAGCATAGGTCAGTATGAGGAGACATACATGTATTCCAAGACATAACTGTAGATATTAAGTTTACTGTTGACTGCTTGATATCTGGTAACCCTGAGACTGAAAGGCTGGAGGACAAGCTGCCCTTTTTCTTATTTCACATAGCTTACAGGACTTGTACCTCTTCACCTACTTAGTAAGCAAATATATGAAGTTTATTTCTAAGCAAAGTTCTGAACAAATTTAACTCTTTCTCAGGTTTTATTAGACAGTCTGGTTGTGTACACCGCCCTGTACAGACAAGCTTACCTTCATATATCTCAGTCATAGTTCTCCATGAACCATGTCTCTGTGACTGCTACTAAATCCAAATCAGCTTGTTTCATTGCAGTCTCTAGATCCAGAACCTTATTTATTTTTAATTTCTCATACTGTGGGCATTACCATAACACAGCCTTCTAGATATCACCCTTTTTTTCTCATTTCTATATGGGGTTTTAATCTTACCCGAGGACTTTATCACTGCTCTCTGATCATCCTAGTTTAAAGCCCTCTCCAGCAGGTTAGCCACTCTCCAAAGTTCAGGTACCTATCATAAAAATCTCCCACGGTCCAGGTGATTTACTTCTCTTTAGTTTGTGGATTTGGCCTATTGTATCTTCTAGGTTTACTGAAATTTGTTTCAATTTCTCTAAATTGTTACCATTAAATACCTAGAATAGGAGTGCAGGTTCTATTTTATATTTTGTAAGGTACATTTTAGATAATTGATATTGGAATTGAGACGTGGCTCTCGCCACTTGCACATTTCCAACAGTATTTTAGAAAAAACTTTGCTAAACTGCAGCTAATCATTTTAATTTTTTTACCATTTTCCTCATTTTATTGTAGTCTTCCCTTTGAAAATTAAATGCTAATGCAGTAGATTTCATTAGTGTCCTCACTCCAGTTAAATTCAAATTTGATCATATTATCACTGTTGCCAAGCCCTGATGATGTTATCCTTTTTCCTTCAGGACACAGATGTCTATTATACCTGCTTCTTCATTCAGTGTTATATACGTTTACTCTATTATCTTATTTTTTAGACTTTTAACATTTGCATACGGACATTTCAAAGTATGTTTTTCATTTGTATTTATAACCTACTTTGCAGTTGACAGGGTTGATAAAATAAAACGATAAAAGAACATAAGGTGATATCGTTTTATTGGAGTTATTTACTACATTTTTTTACTAGCTTTTCGAAGATTAAAAACGTCCTTAAGTCAGGCCTTTCCTGTCCTGAGGAAGAATGTTTTAACCTAAATCTCTCTTCCCTGCGCCATCTTCTCATCATGCATTGAGACTCTGGAGCTCTGCCTGCTTCTTGGGTAGAATGGAAAGCATTTCTGAGAATGTTATCCTGGAAGTTCTTGATTTAACTTTCTGCCTAAAATCACAAATTTGGCTTCCAGAATTCCTCCTCCTGCAGTTTTCTATGTCACTGGTACTCATATATATGGCTTCTGCTCAGCACTAATGTGTGAGGTCTGCTATATTTGCACTAGGCAGGCAAACTACCAAGTGATCCCCATATCCACCAGTCACCCAGTTATCTGCATGCCTAATGACTGAGTTGGCAAATAATCCTCCACTCCTCGGGAACATGCAGTTGGAGATGCATCCTCCGTGTGAGAGGGTATTTTACCACCCGGAGAGCAGCTCCTGGCTACAGGATAACTTCCTGCCACACCAAGTGCTGATCTCCTTTCAAGTGACCTTTCTCCTCCATGGCAGCATAGAGGCTGTAAGACTGGAAATTAAATTTCTCTACTATGTCCCTGAAAGTCTCCTCCATATGTCTCTGCTTATGCTCCTCCAAGACTGCTATTCTAGATATAGGACACCCTGTTGTATACTGCACAAGCATGCTAATGCTGCCCATTCCTCACTTCATCCTCCTTCCAAGGCTATTTTAGTCTTACTTCCTTTGGAACAAATGCACGTAAACTATACCCACACTGAACGTGCATATGCATATTATATATGTGAAATATAATATGCATTAGTGGCTTTTCCCTGGATATGAGCATGTTACAGTATCTGTATTATGGATCTTTGTAGTTCTCTATTGACAAGCAGGAGAGAGGCATGCCCACTTGATGGTGAAGCCTGTAGACTGATCCATTTTGTGGAGCTCTCGCCTAGCTTTAGTAGGATATATATATATATTTTTTTAAACTATGGAGCATGCACAGGAGGTCTCGCGCCTCCTGACACTGTTCTCCCTCAGTCGTTTTTTTTTCCATGGCATCCTCCACATGTGGTGCCAGCTCTTTTCTCTCTGGACACTTTAAAGCTTTTTTATTTTGTGTTTGCTGCCAATTAGTCTAATTGGTTGACTTCTATTTTTGGCTGCCTCTCACCACCATGAAAAAGAAACCAGCAAGAGCAATTTTTTTTAAAATTAACCAACTCTTACCTCGCAGAAGTAGTCAGTCATGCCAGAGCACCCTGCTTAAATGGCTTCAATGCCTGATGATTTGAAGTGCAGTGATTATTCCTCATGTATACAGTATACAATATACTGCTGGGGAAGAGAGTGATGAAAACAGAGGAGAGAGCCGCTCAGGGGAATCAAATGTACCCGCAATGGCATCAGTTACAGGAGCTCCCAGCCATGCAACTCTGGACTGCATTTCCTCTAAAAACCCAACAGGGAGCATAGCACTGCAGGAATTGTCTCAACAATCCAGCAAAAAGTGCGCCAAAGTAAAACAGATGACTGCTTCTAATTCACTGCATTCTGGGGCCGATATCTCCAAAAAAGAAACCCTAAAGCACTTTTTTACACCAGCTCAGCCGGAGGTAAGAGCCAAGGAAGGTCAAGTCATTTTGGGGGATTATTTTAACCCCTACCTATATACTCCCAGCAGGCAGCCATTCCTCCTCCCCTCCCAACAGGATTCTCTTTTGTTCTCGTGCACACGTTTCTCTGGGAGACTACACAAATGTTGGAAAATAACATTTCCCTGCCTCGGAATACCCTTTTCCATCTTCTGAGTCCTTCACCTTGGTTTCTCAACAACTCTTTAGTCTCTCGGATCCTAGCCATATTGTAGGCCAGGGGTACTCAAGTCCAGTCCTGGAGGGCCACTAACCAGTCAGGTTTTCGGGATATCCCTAATGAATATGCATGGGATATATTTGCATGCACTGCCTCCATTGTGTTTGACTCTCATGCATATTCATTAGGGATATCCCGAAAACCTGACCGGTTCATGGCCCTCCAGGACTGGATTTGAGTAACCCTGTTGTAGGCTGTCAGCTCCAGCAGCCATCCCTGGGCGCAGTATATCAGCCTACCTGGTCCCATAACACCCACTGGGAACATCCAGATGACATCAGCTCTATGAGTGAGCTACTATTTTTCAGGATTCGGATTCGGAGCACAAAAAGGGGAGGATATGCCGTCTCCTTCCTCTAGAGTACAACAACGCTTCTGTAACCTTTCGCTTCCTACGTTCAGTTACTCTCCTGTTGGTCTTGGGTCCACTTCGCAGCGGCAGTAGGGTTTGTAGCACAACAAGACAACCAAACTGGTGTGGCTTGGAAAAAGGCTTATTACATAGGTACAGAACAGAGTTATAAGGTTGTTACAGAGCTGCTTCCGTGTATATCAATGACTCTGTGTGGGTGCATGTGTGTGTGAGAGAGAGGGGGGGGGACAAGAAGTGTGTGTCAGAGCCTCATAGTAAGAAGTGTCTGATGAATAGAGAGAGAGAGAGAACAAAGGGGGGGGGGGTAAAGAGAAGTGTGTGTGTCCGATGAATAGGAAGAGAGAGAGAGATTTTTGTCCTTCCCTGTATTTATAGTGAAATTCTCCAGCACCTCCCTTTGTCATACTTTGGTCTGTTTGAGGTCTGTTATCACTTGATTAGCAAGGAGAGGCTGTTGTCCTGCAGACTAATCTCATCAGGCATACCAAGCCCATAATGTCAAAAAGGGGCTGTTGTCCTGCAGACTAATCTCATCAGGCATATTAAGCCCATCAAGTTTGGAGACGTCCTATCTGACATCACCAGGGGGTCAGAGCTGCAGGCCAGGATCTGGGAAAAGCCATGACACATATGCTAGGCATAATGTCATGCTGATGTATGCTGACATCTCCCACACCTTTTTTCTTTTTTTTTTTTTCTTGGAAATGGTGGAAGCAAACCTGTGGTACCTGTCCCAGCTGCAATTACTATATACATGATAGTAGGCAGTTTGTCTAATACCTCCTGTATAAATACCTTGCTATGTCCAGCAGGTCCCCTGTGCTGCACAGTACTGTCTCTAGTGTTCTAGAGATAAGCACGTCCCATTATGAGTCCAAACCTCGTGTCTTAGGTAGGGCAGCCACTACTGGGTGGGGAAACCCAATATGCCACCTCAGTGCCCGTCTTAGAGAGAATGAACAGTGCATAAGGGATGCAGGAATTTCTGAGGAGGTTAAAGCCGAAAGGTATCAGGATGCTATGAGTGAGTGTAGGAAGCAATACTAGACTGCAGCTGACTCTAGTATTCAATGTAGTAGGAAATGCCAAATTAGCAGGCCAAATGAGCCTGGATGTAGAGGTAGATGCTGGAGAAATTAAGTGTAACTACCTTAAAATGTTGTTGGTATTTTGTAGGACATGCCCTGCAATAAGATGTACATGTGTTTCATTTTACAACACAGGAAAATTATGATAATACATAGCAATATTTGTACAGCAGTTAAAATAATAATAGGGCGAATAAAAACATTAAAGACATGATCAGCAGTAGGTGAGTAACCAAATAACAGTTCCCACACAGACACATGGGCATCTTGTAGCAAGTGTTCAACAGTTTGTCGAATGTGTCCATTCTCATAAGTGATGGTGTGATTCACTTCGGTGGATGTTGTTTTAAGGTGATCAGTATAGGCATGGAGTTCTGTAAAGTTGAGCAGTTTATGTAATGTCTCTTCTCCCATGCCAAGTGGTAATGGATGCACAGCATATGAGATATAGTCTGGAATGTCAATAAAGTCATTGGTAACCAGCGGTGTGGAATAAGTTGTCCCCTTAATGGTGATGGAGTCCAGTGGTGTATGACTGCACCAGTTATTTAGTAAATAGTTTGAACTGTACAGCAAAGTGTTCTTAGGAAGGCGAATGTCATGCATTCTGGGAGCACTTGAAAAAGAAACATTCTGGGGAAAGAACAGATGAAAACAAAAGTGTCCAGCTCCAAGGTAATACAAACTTTGTGAGGTAGTCAGGGAGTATGAGAGCTTAACATTCAGGGAGCAAGAGGAAGAATTGTTCCAGCAGGAGGTGTCAGCCTCTTTAAATTGGTGTGGTTCACACTTGAACTGCTCACACAAACTGGGGTCCATAGGCTTGAATGAAATCAAGGTATCGTCCAGTGGCTTTGTCCTGACAGGAAATATTGTACAAAATCAAGGCAGGAGGACCTAGAAAGTAATGTTCTGGAGGTGCCCTCAATTCTTGTGTCCTTTCTAGAGAAGTGGAAACTGGTGGCGCCCACTGTACTTGAGTGATGTTTAATGAATAGAACACTGGCTTGTCCTGTACGGAACAGAAACTCAGGATGACCAGATCCTTTCCTTCCAGAAAAGGTGGGGGTATTTCTTGATAGCGATATACCCCATCTGTGGAGTTAACCCAACCAATTGTGCATATTCGGATGATAGTTCCTGTAATGAGACTTGGGTAGAAGAGAGCAGATACAAGAACAACAGGAAACCGAGACATAATAAAAGCTAACTCGTTTTACTCTACTAGGGAGTAAAGCACAGTTACTTACCTGTAACAGGTGATCTCTGGGAACAGCAGGAATAAGTCTTCACATATGGGTATCGTCGGTACCGACGGAGCCTGCGCGGGAACGCTCCCCAGCGTCCAAAAGGAAAGCTTTTGGGAGCATCCCACAGCGCCTGCGCGCTGCCTTCCCGCCTTTCCTAACCGCCTATCTCCAGTTCGAGTTTTAAAGCTGAGACAAAGAGAGAGAGAGGAAAGGAAAGATAGAGAGATACAACTCCTAGGGGAGGTGGGTGGGTTGTGAAGACTTATTCCTGCTGTTCCCAGAGATCACCTGTTACAGGTAAGTAACTGTGCTATCTCCAGGAACAAGCAGGAATGAGTCTTCACATATGGGGACTCCCCAGCTAGAGATGCCTGGGAGATCACCCAGGTTGTGAGTCCCTGGGAAGGGCTCTACATCCACCTATGAATCTCAGGCATCCAGTCAGGGATGGAGGGTAGGAGTTGATTAGGTATGGAACAGGTGTTTGAGAACAGCCTGACCAAACAAGGCATCCTGGCGGGAGTCCTTGTCCAAGCAGTAATGGGCTGTGAAGGTATGAACCGAGGCCCAGGTGGCCGCTCGACAGATTTGGTCGATGGACACAGAGTTTAGATGAGCCATAGAGGCTGCCATGGCTCTCACATTGTGAGCTGTGACATGGCCCTCCAGAGAAAGGTTCTTACTCTGGTAGGCGAAAGAAATACACTGAGCAATCCAATTGGACAGAGTTCTCTTAGAGACCGGAAGTCCTAAATGAGAGGGATCAAAAGCAACAAAAAGTTGAGAGGACTTTCTATGTTGCTGTGTCCTTTGTAAGTAGAAAGCAAGAGCTCTTTTACAATCCAGGGTATGAAGATTCCTCTCTGCACTTGATGCGTGAGGTCCTGGAAAAAAGACAGATAAATACACCTCCTGGTTCAGATGAAAAGGTGAGACCACTTTAGGCATAAAGTGTGGATTAGTTCTGAGAACTACCTTGTCATGATGGAACCTTGTATAAGGAGGATTAGCCACTAAGGCTTGCAACTCACTGATACGGCGAGCTGAGGTGACTGCAATGAGAAAAATAACCTTCCAGGAAAGGAATTTCAAGGAGGTAGTGGCTAAGGGTTCAAAGGGTGGCTTCATAAGCTGGCCAAGAACCAGATTCAAGTCCCATGCCACTGGAGGTGGTCTAATGGGAGGTTTAGTCAAAAGAAGGCCTCTCATGAATCTTGCTATCAGCGGATGAGAGGAAATAGGATGTCCATTGACAGGCTTAAGGGATGCTGCAATAGCACTCAAATGGACTCTTACTGAATTCGTTTTAAGGCCTGCATGGGATAAATGCAGCAAATACTCTAGTAAAGAATTCAGAGGTATTGCAAGAGGGTTAAGACCCTTCTCTGCACACCAAATGGTAAACCTTTTCCATTTAAAAGCATAGGAACGTCTGGTGGAAAGCTTTCTGGAAGCATGAAGGATATCCTTCACTTGCTGAGAAAGGTGTAAATCCTGAAGGTCTAAGCCTTCAGCAACCAGGCCCTGAGATGGGGATTTGGGTGCCACAACGTTCCCTCCTCTTGGGAGAGGAGATCTGGAGCAGACCCCAAGTCCAGGGAGGGAGCTTGAGAGAGATGCAGAAGTAGAGGGTACCACACTTGGCGTGGCCAACGTGGTGCTATGAGGATCATAGACCCCCTGTCTCTCTGAAGCTTGAACAGTGTCTTGGGAATGAGAGGAATAGGTGGAAAGGCATAGAGGAAGCCTTGCCCCCAATGAAGGAGGAAGGCATCCCTGGCCTGAACTCCCTGACACGGAATCCTGGAACAGAACCGGGGAAGTTTGGCATTCCACGGACTTGCAAACAGGTCTATGTCTGGGGTTCCCCAAATTCGAAAGATCTTGGCTATCTGGTTCCCATGGAGGGACAATTCGTGTGGAAGCAGAACTCGACTGAGTCTGTCTGCCCAAGAGTTTTGAACCCCTGGAAGATATACTGCCATGAGATGGATTTGATGCTCTCTGGCGAAGGCCCACAATCTCAGAGCTTCGTTGCAAAGTGACAGAGAGCCAGTCCCCCCCTGCTTGTTCACGTAGAACATGGCTACTTGGTTGTCCGTGTGGATGAGGACTGTCTTGTAGCTGAGCAGGGTGTGGAAGACTCTGAGAGCCAGGAAGATTGCTCTGAGCTCTAAGAGGTTGATATGTAGAGATGTCTCCTGTGGAGACCAGATGCCTTGGGTGGAGAGATCTTGTAGATGAGCTCCCCAACCCTTTGGAGAGGCATCTGTTGTAAGGGTTGCTTGGGGTAATACCTGTTGAAAGGGGGGCCCCAGCAACAGATTTTGAGTGGACTTCCACCAATGGAGCGAGGAAAAGAGGCGACTGGAGGTCGCTATTTTGTCTGACAGGCACCCTGATGCCTGGGTCCATTGGGTGGATAAGAGTCCATTGAGCCACTCTCATGTGAAGGCGAGCATAAGGAACCACATGCACAGTGGCTGCCATGTGGCCTAACAGTTGTAACATCTCTCGAGCAGTTGAATGGGATTTTAACTGAATCTGTGAGGCTAACTGCACCAAGCGTAGGAACGGGCCTGGGCGAGATAGGCCCTTGCAGTTGTGGTATCCAGCAAGGCCCCTATGAACTCTAGAGATTGAGTAGGGGTGAGATGGGATTTTGGAATGTTTATTACCAGTCCCAGATACTGAAGAACACGCCTTGTGCAGGCCAGGGAAGCCTGGGCCTCTGACTGGGATGGAGCTCGGATGAGCCAGTCGTCCAGATATGGGAATACGAATATCCCTAGAGTGCATAGAAATGCAGCTACTATTGCCATGCATTTGGTGAACACTCTGGGTGCAGAGGCCAGACCGAAAGGAAGTACTTTGTATTGGTAGTGCTTTCCTTGGTAAAGGAACCTTCTGTCTGTTGGATGGATGAGGACATGGGTGTACGCATCCTTGAGATCTAGAGAACAAAGCCAGTCCTGACTCTGGAGGTATGGAAGGAGAGTTCCGAGAGAAGTCATCTTGAATTTTTCCTTGCATAGAAACTTGTTCAATTCTCTGAGATCTAAAATGGGTCTGTAGCCCCCTGTTTTCTTTGGAATGAGAAAATAGGGGGAGTAGAACCCTGGGCCCTGTTGAAGAAGGGGTACTTCTTCTATTGCCCCTTGGGCAAGAAGGGTGGCAATCTCTTGACCTAGAAGGTTGAGGAGAGATGTTGGAGAATCGAACTGTTTCACCATAGTGTGAGGAGGAAGGTTTAAGAAGTGAAGCTTGTACCCGTCTCTTATGATAGAGAGGGTCCATTGCTCTGCTGTGATTTGCTCCCATCTGGGAGCAAATTGAGCTAACCTTCCTGGGATGGTGAAAGGCTCTGGATGTTCTAGAGCAGGGGTCTCAAACACGCGGCCCGCGAGAGACCTTTGTGCGGCCCGCGATGCCGAAGAAACAAAAACCTCCCCCCGGCTTCTGCTGCGGCTGCCGCTGCATGGCAGTGGCAGAATCAACTGTCCCGCGGCCCCTTCCCCATCTGCCCGGCAAAGCATTTTCTCAGCTCCCATCAGCGGCAGCTTTCAGGGCCGCGAAGAGAGTAGTATTTCCCTCTCGCGGCTCTGTTAACAGAGCCGTGAGAGGGAAATCACTCTTCTCTCCGCTGCCGACCGGCTAATCCCCGGCGCTCGTCCCTCCTCTGCCGCCGCAGTCACATCGGATGAATGGAAGAAGCACCGGCGGCGGCAGAAGCGCGCTGACAGGTAGCGAGGCGGAGCCACAGGCGAGACGAGCAACAATTGCTGCTGGAGCCTCTGCTGCCTCTTCGCCAACAAGTCCTCGCCCGGGGAGGAGCGCGAAGCAGTAGTAGTGGTATGGCCGTGGGTCGGATCTGCGTATGGATACAGCAGCAGAAGCAGCAGCATAGAAAGGGGATGGGGTCGACTGGAGCAGAAGCCCCCTTGGGTTCTCTAGCAGTGGTTTTATGAATGTCGTGACGCAATGGCTAACTCACGGTTCTCATCTCTCTCCCCCGCTCTTTCTAGTCCTCTTGGCTTAAGCGATTTATGTTTTCCACCGATTGGGAGGAGGAGGGGGGGGGGTGGCAGTACCTGCTGCCCTCCTCACGGCAGCCCTCAGTGACTGGAATACTGAAGTGCTTCCTGTCCCGCGGTGTAGCTTTCGGCCAAACAGCGCATTTGAGGAGGGATGGGGGGGGCTCTTTTGTCTTTGGATTTATTAGCAGGTGTCCAGCTCCCTCCCCCGGTACAAAGTCCGCCACACGTGAGCGCCTCGTGGAGCAATCTATTAACTAGATACAGATCCTCATCTTTGCAACTCTGACGCTATGGAGGGGGGGGGGGTCGTATTCTCAACCTGGCACCTGAAGGTTAAAGTTGCAGCTGGTGGAAGGGAGGTACGCAGGTGCAGAGAAGGGAAGCTAGAGGAGGATGGTGAACATCCGGATAAGGCTGGGTATTTTTCCCCTTGTTTAAAAGCACACATAACGTATCTGCAAAATGTATTGACCCCTGCCAGTGAAAAATTAGGTTTGCCCCCTTTAAGCAGGTGAACATTGGGCGTTGCTGAGTGCATCCATTCTCAAATGTGTCTGAGGTTAATCGTGGGGATAGTTGATGGTGCAGGCAAACGGAAATGTTAAACACCCACAGGCTAGTTTGTTTCCAATGGTGAAAGAGCTTGTTGCCCAAGGTTACAATCTCCTGTATCTTGGAGAAGAAAAACATATTCCACAGACGAGAAAAAACTGCATGCACGAAGTTATGAAATTACTGAGACGCAGTGAACCTTTTTGTAATCCACACATTTAAAGCAAACTAATTCCTGCATTTTTTGTATTTTCTCTCTTCCACACAACGATGCTTCCAATGAAACAGTTAAACGTTTGTCATGTTTCAAAACTGTCCAACCAAGGCCACTTGCAGGGGAGGGAGCTAGGACTGGAAATGGGCTGATGATGCGGGGACTAGAAGGGAGCGGATGGTGGGTGGGGCAGGAGCTAGAAGGGAGTTGATGTTGGGGGACGATTAGTCTTTCTTTATCCATACACTCATTAAGAGGCATGTTTACTAAAAGTTAGTGTATGGTAACATTATGCAAATATTTATGCAAATGATGTCCTTATGCAAATGATGCCCTTATGCAAATGAGGCCTGCGTCTTGTGCGGCCCCCGGGTTACTCTACAAGTCCTCATTTGGCCCTCAAAGCAATTTGAGTTTGAGACCCCTGTTCTAGAGCCAGAAAGGCTAAGTTCTCTAGTGGTAAGTCAAAGGCCCTGAGGAGGCTGAGGCTGTTGGGCTGTAGCAGTCCTCGCAGCCTTAGGCTTGGCCTGTTTTGGTTGTTGTTGCCTCTTTGTAGCAAAACGACCTGCAGAAGAGGCCTGACCATAAACAGAAGAATATTTCCCTTTTTTTGGGAAAAATCCTTTTTTTAACAATCTCTTTTAAAAAGGAGCAGAAGTAGACTTTGAAAGTCTATCTAAAGCAGAATTTTCAGCATTCATCTGGTTGGCCTTTGCTTGCCAATCTTTGTCAAACAGGTTTTCACCTGTACAAGGAAGGTTACCTAGTCCATCCTGAACCCAGGATTCCAAATCAGAGGCTTGTAACCAAGCAACTCTGCGTGCACCTATGGCAATAGCCGAGGCTCTGCTGGCACCTTCAAAAGAGTCAAAGGCTGCACGGTTGGAAAACTTGGAAATATCCTGGGCATGTTTAAGCCAGGTGAGAAACTCTTCCCTTTTATTTTCTGACATAAAAGGAGATAAGGTTTGCAGATGATCTGTAACTTCCTTTAGAAACATCCCCATATAGAGACTATAGGAGTTGATTCTGGCTACAAGCATACTGGCCTGGAAAATTCTCCTGCCAAAGGCATCTAAGGTTCTGCATTCTCTTCCTGGAGGAGTAGAAGAGTGCCTCTTTGTACTCTTGATCTTTTTCATAGCAGACTCCACCACAATGGAGTGGTGAGGAAGCTGAGTCTTATGAAAACCAGGACAAGGAGGAACACGATACATGGTGTCCAACCTACGAGAATGAGGGGAGGTGGTAAGAGGAGTCTCCCATATGCCCAACATGTGATCATAGAGAATCTCATGTATTGGTAAAGCGGCTGCCTCTTTGGGAGCCTTAGGATATTGTAAAATATCTAATTTTTTGGCTCTAGGCTCTGTCTCAGAGGCCACTGAGATGGAAAGGCCCCTGACCACCTCCCTGATAAAGTCTTGAAGAGACAAGTCCTCCGGAGGAGACATTCTCCTTTTTGGAGAAGAGGGTACCTGAGGAAGGATCCCCGATGCTTCGATAGAGGCCTCTGATTCATCAGAGTCCTCAGAGGAATCCAAGTATCGCCTGTCTGGATGCTCTCGCAGAACCCGATACGCATACCGGGGGGGTATCGACATCAGGAGTACTCGGTACCGGATCGGTACCGATGGGCATCACAGGATAGTGTACCGCTGACGTCGATGTCGATGCAATCGGTACCGGCAGCAGAACCGGTATCGGGTCTGGTACCGGAATCGGTACAGACAACGGAGTTTGTTGCGGTACCAAATGCATCGCAGCTTGTATGAATGCCGTGATGGCACGCTGCATGGTCAGAATATTCTGATCCATCGACGCCACCAATGTCTGGATGTCGGTACCGGTGTGAACCGCCGGTTCCCCAGAACATTGTAACAGGTGATCGGTCGAGGCCGAGCCATCGATGTCAACCTGTGACCCCATAGATAAAGCTTTGGAAGCCGGAGCCTCCCGCCGGGGTAATTTTGCCGGTGTGGATTCCTCGAGAGCAAGCCCGGGGGCATCTCGATACTTAGAGGGAGATGTACTCTTCGAGGACCGGCCAGATTTAAGTTTGGTTACCTGAGATCCATGGGAGGAAGAAGAAGCCCTGGAAGTCGTCGATGCCACAGAAGCTGCATCAGAGGGAAACAGGGTACTGAGCTTGGCTGCTCGATTCTGTAAACCTCTTTTAGACATCATGGAACAGGACTCACAGTCCGCGATGGAATGGTCAGGACCTAAACATTTAAGACACCAGTCGTGGGTGTCGGTGACAGAAATAGTGCCACTGCATGTCGTGCACTTTTTGAACCCGGAGGCGGGCTTTTCCATGAGGAAACATTTTCTGCAGGCCTAAGGCCACAGAAAGAAAAAATGCACTGAAGTAGAAAAGAGTAGTTTGTTTGTTTTTTTTTAAAAGAAAGAAAGAAAAAACCGGCGGTACCGGTCCGTAGTCAAGAAGGCAGACACGCGACTAAAGAAATAAAAGAAAAAATAAGAAATTCTTCAGCGGTGACAGGAAACACGACCTGCTGGCTCCGCGGAAAAAGAAGAACTGGAGAGAGGCGGTTAGGAAAGGCGGGAAGGCAGCGCGCAGGCGCTGTGGGATGCTCCCAAAAGCTTTCCTTTTGGACGCTGGGGAGCGTTCCCGCGCAGGCTCCGTCGGTACCGACGATACCCATATGTGAAGACTCATTCCTGCTTGTTCCTGGAGATACTAGTGCTCCCCACTTATACTATGCAACCACAGAAATAATGTTTACTATTTATTTACTTAACTATTAGACACATGTCCAGTATATAGGCCACATCAACTATACAGCAGAAGTAAATAGTTACCATCCTCAAGCGACTTTTGTTCAGAAAGCAGCTGTCCGTGCTGTCGTCAGGTGGTATCTGAAAACAAAGACTGATAAAACACGTATTACCCATATGGTTTCAACTGGGTGATGTGTTTCCAATACTGCTGGTTGTCGGGCATTAGGATCTGGTATAGGCTTGGGCCTAAGGTAACTAAGTACAGTCCCTCCCACTTTGCATTTCCAAAGGGAAGGTTTGGTCTAGGTGTCAGGGTCATCACTTTACTCCCAACCTTGAGGAGCCTTAAATCGGAACCTTTTGCATGTACCTCCTGCAGATAATCTCTAGCTTTTTCTGTGTTAGCTAGCACAGTGATCTGAATTTCTTTTAGATGTTCTTGCAGGGCCATTATCAGAATCAGTAGTCTTAGGGATGCCCCAGCGTGTAAAAAATTGCATAGTTAGGATTTCTGCAGTGGTTTAAGCAGTTTGATCTGGGACAGGGAATGCTTCTACCCAATGAGAAAAGGAATCAACAAAAGTGAGTAAAAATCTATTTTTCCTAGCTGTTAACGGAAGAGGGCCCACATGATCTATCTGCAATCTCTCAAATGGGCCACGAGGAGGTGCTCTCATTAACTGTCCCCTTCTCTTTTTAGGTTGCCTCCCAAATGAAGCACAGATTACACAGGAGGAAACATGATCCTGTATATCATGTTTCATTTCTGGCCACCATACCAACCTATTGAGGATAGTCTGCATTTATTCTGCTTTAGGGTGTCCCATAGGACCTGCACCATGAACCCAATGCATCCATTCTTTACCTCGAGCTCTAGAGATAGCTATAACCAAGCCTTCCTCTCTTTTTGCACATAGAATGTCTTTCTCTATAGTGAATGTGAGAAAGGGTGTGTGCTGATATAGGTTATCTGGGGCATCCTGCACAAGCTTCCTCCAATTGGAAAGTTCAGGGTCCTTTGTCTGCAGTGCTACGAAGTAATCTGGTGGTATTATCTGATCATAACCTATGGAACGTGTAGCAATAGCAACCATGCGTGTCTGCTCATACCAGGGCCATATGAGGCCTATATGGCATGCTTCCATGGCTAGTGAGTCTGCTTAATGTGTTTCCTTTCACTAAAGGGCCTTTCTTCCTATGTGCCTTCACTTTAATTAAATGTACTCTCTGAAACGTCTCACTCAATTCTTGTGCCATAGTCCACAGTGATGAATTTTTCACCATGGACCCATCTGTAGATTTAAATTTATTTGCCAGCCACCAGGGTAACAGGGCAATGGCACTTTTAAAGACATAATCAGAATCTAAAATGATTTGTATCTCTGGGTGTGAATCCTGATATTGTTGCATACAAGCCACAAAAGCAGCCAGCTCACAGTACTGTGCTGACACTGACCCACAGGAATACTGTCTCTGCAGTACCACTTGGTTATTTGGGTCCAATTGTACAATTGCAAAACCTGCTAGTCGCCTGCCTCCTTCACATTGGCTACTACCATCAATATATACTGTAGGAAGAAAAGGTGAAATTTTGTCTAGTCCCAGTTCCCTAAAGATCATGTGATTGGGGGCACTGGGTGAGGACTGACAGTCATGAGGTTGCCCCTCCAGCAAGATTCCAGCCACTTGCACGTTAGGTTCTTTCAGCAATTCAAACTTTACATTCTGTGCCTGCAACATGAGAATCCACTGGACTATTCATAAGAACATAAGATATACCATACTGGGTCAGACCAAGGTCCATCAAGCCCAGTATCCTGTTTCCAACAGTGGCCAATCTAGGTCATACGTACCTAGCAGTTTCCCCAAAAGACACAGGTTCCGCAATGCTTGTACTGGGTCAAGCATTGATATCCTGGGTCCCTTCTTAATAATGGTTTATGGACCTTTCCTCCAGGTATTTGTCCAAACCTTTTTTTAAACCCAGCTACACTAACAGCATTTACTACATCCTCCGGTAACAAATTCCAGAATTTGATTACACGTTGAGTGAAAAAATATTTTCTTTTATTAGTCTTAAATAGTTTACCCTGTAGCTTCATTGCATGCCCCCTAGTCTTTTTATATTCTGATAACGTAAACAATCGATCTACGTTTACCCGTTCCACTCCGTTCATTAATTTATAGACTTCTATCATATCTCCCCTCAGCCGTCTCTTTTCCAGGTTAAAGAGCCCTAACCTTTTTAGCCTTTCTTCATAGGAGTATCCTTCCATCCCCTTTACCATTTTGGTGGCTCTTCTCTGACCCTTTTCTAATAACGCTATATCCTGTTTAAGATACGGCGACCAGAATTGCACACAATATTCAAGGTGCGGTCTCACCATGGAACGATATAGAGGCATTATAATATCTTTTGTTTTATTTTCCATTCCTTTCCTTATGATACCTAGCATTCTATTTGCTCTCTTGGCCGCCGCTGCACACTGGGCCGAGGGTTTTAACATGTTATCCACAATGACGCCTAAATCTTTTTCCTGGGTGGTGGTTCCTAATGTGGAACCTTGCATTGTGTAACCATAGTTTGGGTTGTTCTTCCCTAGGTGCATAACTTTGCACTTGTCCACATTAAATTTAATCTGCCATTTTGATGCCCAGTCTTCTAATTTATCAAGATCCTAAATTTTCCACAATCCTCTTGGGTTTTTTTTTTTTCAATTCTGTATTTATCAGAAAAGTTCATCACACATCCATATAACACTGTAAACAATCTGGTTCCTTAACACCCCCCCCTACCTCCCCCCTCCCCCCCAATCCTAATTTACACAATACAGAAGGTCATCACACTCCATACAGTAACATATCCTTATACCAAAAGATTTCTAAATCAAACTCCACTGCCTCCGCCACTCCCCTTACTCCAGTGTTGGCCTCTACTGATAAACATATACAGGTAACAAAAACATTAAGCATGTACACCACACATAAGAACATACCCAAGGGTCTCAGTTGTCCCACCTCACCCCCTAAATCCCCCCTTCGCCTCCCCCTACGAGGCCTCTAGCCCCCCCCCCCAGGATACTTCTCTCCTCACCACTACCCCTCTCCTCCTCTCCCCCTCTCCCCCTCCTCCCCCCCCCCGGCAAACTTCATTGAAGATACGGGCCCCAGGTGCTTTGGAAGCGCAATAGCCCATTCTGATGCTGGGCCGCTAGGCGATACATCAGAGACAGATGTTCCACTCTCGCCTGGACCTCCCCAAGCGTAGGCACCGTGGCCGTTCTCCACCGCCGCGCTATTAATTGCCGGGCAGCGGTACAGACCACCCCACTCCATCCCCTACCCTCTTTCCCCCGCCCCCCTCTTCCACATTGAGCATGGCCAAGTACGGTCCCACCCGTCTCTCCTCCCCAAGCACCTCCATCAACCAGGCTTCCACCCCTTGCCATAAGGGTCCCAAAAGGGGGCAGCCCCACCAGATATGCAAGAAGGATCCCACTTGTCCACATCCTCTCCAACACTCCGCCTGCCCCCCCTGCCACTTCTGCAGCCTCTGAGGCGTCATATACCACCTATACAACATTTTATAATTATGCTGTAGTATACTACTGGATATCACCCCTTTAAACAGTCCTTTACATACTCTTTCCCATTGCGCTGCATCCCAGCATCTATTCAGGTCAACTCCCCACGCTCTCCGGTGCGCCCACTCCCCCCCTCTGTCCCCCCCCTTTACTTTATATAGCTGGGAAACTAGACCCTTGATCTCTCCCTTATCCAGGAGCCTATCGATATCTTCCTCTCTAGGCCCATTCCCTCTCCGCGCCACATCTTTATTTATTTATTTAACAGTTGCTTATATACCGCTACCTTCCACAGATCAGGTGCGGTTTACAATGAACAAGAATGAACAGATTTACAAGTCTGTTTTACATGGAACATTTGTTAACTAGGTACAATGTAGCTGTTTTACATGGAACATTTGTTAACTTGGTACAATTTTGCAATATACATTAATCATGAATGACTAAATATGGTAAAACTTGTTAAATAACAAACGAACTTATTTACATATTTTGATTTATTACATATATCTATATACAGGATTTACAAGTAGTTATTTATTCGATTTTAATTGTAATTGTAGTTTGCTAGGAGAATTAGAGTTGGTGTACCCTAGGTTGTTATTAACCATTACCTGTCAGAGGTAAGGTATTTTCAAGTGTGCCAAAATGGGAGGTGAATAGATAAGTTTTTAATTTCTTGCGGAGTTCCTTTGCATCATTTAATGCTCTTATTTCTTCAGGGAGGGAGTTCCATAGGGTGGGAGCTGCATGTGAGAACGCTTTCCTATTAGTAGTCTTTTTAGCAGTTGTGAATTCTTTCGGGATCCTAATTCTGTTCGTGTGGCCTCTCCGAAGCGAAGTTTGGGATGTGTCTTTGGTGATAAGTTTTGTCAAGGGGACTGGGGCCATTGTGTTTAAAGTCTTAAATGTGGTGATAATCAATTTGTGATTTATTCTGGATTGAATTGGGAGCCAGTGAAGGTTTGCTAGTATAGGGGTAATGTGTTCAAATGGTGGAACCTTCATTACAATTCTTGCTGCTGCATTTTGGGCAAGTTGGAGTCTTTTAATGTTTTGTTTTGTTGTTCCTAGTAGGGTGAGATTTGCAAAATCAAAGTGTGGTGTGATGATGGCCTGTACAATGCTCAGAAAATCATGTAGAAGTACAAGAGGACGTAATTGTTTTAAAATTTTGAGTTTAAAGTAGATCTTCTTAGTGATGTTTCTAATATGTGTGTCCATACTAAGGTGTGAGTCAAGAGTGACACCCAGGTATTTCACTTCATTTTTTATAGTAATGTTGTGATTTTGGAGAGTGATGTGTGTTGGAGGTATGTAGGATTGATTTTTAGTTACTATTAATATATCCGTTTTAGAATGATTGATATGGAGATTGTGTTCTTTTAGCCAGGTTGTTAATTCAGAGAAGCATTCTGTTAACAGTTGTAGTGGGAGTGTTGGGATTGTGAATGGAATGTACATCATCATGTCGTCTGCGTATATGTGGTAGTGGACTTTAAATTTCTTGAAGATGTCACAGACCGGTTGGATATATATATTAAATAGGAGGGCAGAGAGGGCGGAGCCTTGTGGGAGACCAATTTCCTGTTTGTATGTTTTAGAAGTTTCAGTGTTAGTTCGGACGGTTTGTGTTCGATCAGTTAGATATGAGGTGAACCAATTTTGTACAGTTGAGTGGGTTCCTATTTGTTCTAGTCTATCTTTACTATAGTGTAATGCCTGCACAAATCGGAATCTATCATTCACCGGCAACTGAAACTCCTCTTGGACCTCCTCAAATTCCAGCCATTCACCATTCCTCTTAAACTGCCCCACCCAACATAATCCCCTCTCCACCCATCGCCCAAAAGCCAGGTCCGCCTTCCCTGGCGGGAACTCTGGATTCCCTACCAACGGGGTAAACTTAGAGGCCCCCACACTGCAATACCATTTCCTCTGCCACTTCCTCCAATGCCGCAGGATTAAGGCCACGAACGGGTTCCCCTGTTGACAGCCAAGGGGCTCTCACCCCCTTTCATCCAAACCCTCCCTATCAAAGTCCCACCATCCTGCAGCCCATCCCCTTCCATACATACCCATTCCACAGAGCCTCTCAAGAGCCATTCAAACACCGCCTGCACTCTCGCAGCTTCATAATACCTAGGGAACATAGGAACCCCCATACCGCCCTCCTCTTTGCTCGCACATAGTACACTCTGTGCCACTCTGGGCCGTCACCCCTTCCAAATATACTTCATCACCCTAGCCTGTAGATGCCTGAGACTGCCACTGGCAGATTCATGAACAAATATAACAACCTAGGCAGTATTATCATCTTAACCAGATCCCTTCGCCCCAACCATGATACTTCATAAGACCCCCATTCTTCGAGCGTCCAAAACATTTTTGCTTTTGCCACCCCATAATTCTCTCGAAACAACGCTTCATGCTTGGATGTGAGCTGCACTCCCAAATAACGGATACTGCCCTGTGCCCAGCGAAAAGGGAGCTCCCACCGCAATCTACTCTCTTCCTCTTTGCCAATGGACAAGTTCAGTATCTCAGATTTAGTAGCATTCATACGGAAACCAGACACTTCTCCATATTCCCTGAGCTCCTCCCGAATTGCTTCCAGTGACCTATGTGGATCCGTGATGAAAAACAATACATCATCCGTGAACAAAGAAATTTTATGATTGTCCTGTCCTACTCACACCGCTCTAACATCCCCCCTATCCAGAATTCGCTGTGCCATAGGTTCCATTGCCAAAATAAACAACAAAGGTGATAACGGGCAACCCTGCCTTATACCCCGAAACAGTTCGAAGCCCTTTGATATTGCGCCATTCACCTTCAGGCAGGCCATGGGAGCCTGATATAGAGTCCTAACCCAGGTCAAAAACTGCCTCTCAATCCCTACCTTCTCGAGCACCTTAAATAGAAACCCCCCAATTCACCCTATCAAAAGCCTTCTCGGCATCCACCACTAGTAGGGCCATTCCCTCACCCTGCTCCACTCCGCGCCACATCACATTCAGTGCTCTCCGAATATTATCAGACGTATGCCTACCCTGAACAAACCCCGACTGATTAGGGTGGATCACCTTCCCCAAGAGAGGCCCCAAGCGATTTGCTAGGACCCTAGTAAAGATTTTAAAATCCCCCCCCTAACAGGGAGATGGGCCGATACGAACCACAGTCCGTTGGATCCTTCCCCTCCTTATGCAGCAGGCTAATTCCCGCTAACCGTAGCGAGGTGGGCAGCGGCATCACCGTACTACAGGAATTAAACATACGTGCTAACGGCCCAACTAGAACCGCAGCAAATACCTTGTAAAATTTATTTGAAAATCCATCTAAACCCCGGTGCATTATGACCCCGTAACCCTTTAATCACCGACAATATCTCAGATTCCCTAATAGGCGCTGATAACTCCACACATTCTTCCTGCTCAAAGTGAGCCATCTTAACTTTGTTCAGATAATCCTGTATTTTCTCCTCCTCCACTGCTTCATCTGGGGTATATAACTTTTGATAAAGTTGTATAAATCTCTCCTCTATGTCCCTCTCAGCCCACAAATCCTTCCCCCTCTCATCCCTAACTCTCACTATCGTGTTCCGTGCTCTCAGCTTTTGTATCTTGCACGCTAGCATCCTCCCAGCCTTATTATCAAACTCAAAACTCCGCTGTTGCAACATAGAGAGCTTATACCTAATCTCCTGCATATTTAATTCACTTAGTTCCCTCTTTAAGGTCCCTAGTGCTTCAATTAGGTGAGTATCCTTCGGATTCCATTTTAATTTGCCCGCTGCCTCCCTAATCCCTGCTAACAGACCGCTCTCTCGCTGCAACTTCTCCTTTTTATGATGCGATCCCACTGCAATAAGTTTACCCCTCACCACCGCTTTCAGACAATCCCAGATTATCCCCGGTTTGCACTCGCCTGTCTCATTCAACAGCAAATACTCCGCTATGCAATCAGTGACCTGCTTCACCACTTCTTTATCCTCCAGCAGGGACTCATTGAGTTTCCACCACCCTCTATTCCTCCCTTGACTCCCCATGCATATAACCCCAAGCACTGGAGCATGGTCCGACCACGTGCGTTCTTTTATCTCACACATCCGTACTGTCGCAACCAAGGTGCGGTCCACCAGTAACATATCTATTCGGGAGTATCCTTCATGTACTGCTGAAAAGAAAGAGTAATCTCTTTGCCCACTATTCAATTCCCTCCACAAGTCCACCAAATCTAGACCCGCCATGAGCCGTTTCAAGCTCGCCCTATGCTGTTTTGCCTGCGAGGACGACCCCCTGGACATGTTCACACGCGGATCCAAGGTCACATTAAAGTCACCTCCTAAGATTATCCTACCCTCTGCTAACCCGATAAGCTTCCCCTGTAGCTCCCTGAAGAAATGGTTTTGCTTAACATTCGGAGCATACACATTAACCAAAGTATATAGATGCTGGTCCCAGCGCAATTGGACAGCCACAAATCTTCCCAATTTATCCCTAAACACCTCCCCCACTTGCCCCTGGACTCGTGCTGATAACAGGATCCCCACTTCCCCCTTCTTTTTCACCACTCTATTGGAAGCAAAAAATTGCTGAGGGTATTGGGGATGCTTCACCCGGCTCTTGTCCCTAGGTAAGAGATGTCTCCTGTATAAAGACAATATCCCCCTGTAATCTCTTACACTCTTTTATCAATAACTGATGCTTTGTAAAGGAATTGAGGCCTCTAACATTCAATGACATAATGTTTATCTCCGGCATCTGGGTATCCGACCCTCCCCGCTCTTCCCCTTAGATTCCCTTCCTCTTTGTACCCCCTCCCCCACCTCCCCCCACCCCCAACCCCAACCCCCCTGCTCCCCCTCAACTTTCCCCCTTCCCTGCCCCCCACCCCTGCCTTCCCTCCCCCCCTCTCCCATGCCCCGTAGCTCCTCAAGGAACCCTTCCATCCGACCTCCCGCCAACCACCTCTCCCATTTTAATACTTCAAATTATTACCCCCCCCCACTCCTTCACCCACCTACCGAGACATCCAAACATAGCCCTCCATCCCATCCCCGCCCCCATCACCTCCAAACCCTGACAGTAACCCACCACCCCCTCATACCATACAACACCGTTTCATCCCCCCGCCCTCCAACCGCTTACCCCCCTCATACAGTCCAGCAAAGCAAGGTCATCATTTTTGCAGTCTCTGGCGCCGCAGACTTTTCGCCCCTCCAGGCACTCGACTCCACTGATGCTGCAATTCTTGCCCCTGGCCCCTCTTGTCCGGACGGTCTGAATTCTCTAATGTCATTGCGGGAATATCAGTCTACCCCGCCTGCTTCAGGCCCGAGATAGCTGCTTCCACCGAGTGGGCTATAATGGTTTTAGTGTGGATTGTGAACTGTAGGCCCACTGGGAACAACCAACGGTACCTCACATTTTCATCTCTCAGTCTCTTAGTAACCGCTTGGTACTCCCTGCGTTTTTTAATGGTGAGGCTAGAGATGTCAGCGAACACCTCCACCTCCGAACCTTGCCACTTGATCTTGCCCAGCTTCCGCGATGCCTTCATTACTAACTCTTTGGATCTGAATTCATGCAAACAGACGACCACATCTCTCACTCTATTCTCTCTCCATGGCCCCAGGGCTCTGTGCACCCTGTTGACCTTCAAACAGATACCGTCTACTTCCATTTCAGCTGCTTTGAGGACTGCCCCGCAAAATTCCTCTGCCAGCGCCACATAATCTACCATGCCTTCACTCTCCGGCAGACCTCGTATCCTTATATTCGAACATCTGGACCTGTTCTCGAAATCTTCTACTTTCTGCCACAGGTCCTCTTGGGCTTCGCTGAGGGCCTCTATTCGCTGTTCATAGGGGCCCCATCTCCCTTCTTGCTCCTCCATTTTATTCTCCACATCTTCCATCCTGGCCCCCAGGGATACCATTTCACCCCGCATCTCTTGCATCCAGCCCTGCACCTCATTCTTCATTGCTCCCAGCTCTTGCCTCAGGGAGTCCAACCACTCTTTCAGATCAGATCTCAGAGCTTGAATTTCACTCGGTGGGCCCCCCGATGTTCTCCACTCCTCCTGGTCCTTTAGCTCTCCACTGGACGTCGCCATTTTCGCCCCGGGGCCTTTAGCACTCCCAGCACTCTTAAATGAGTATGCTTTCAGATCCACGGCTGATTTCCTGGCCGCCATCTGCAACCCCTCACACTCTGGGAGCAGTCTGGTGCCCCAACACTGGAGGGGGGGGGGGTCGCACACCAGTCCTTCTGCCTCGCAGGGAATCAGCTCTGTCCCTTCAAACAATAGCGCTCACCACCGCCTCACCCCCCTCCTACTCTCTGGGAGCCGTTGATAGCTGCAGCTCAGTTCCCCCAGCCGAGGTAATTCTGGGCCTCTGCTCCTACACGAGCACGGAGTCGAGGGCCTGTCTCCTCCTGATCACCACGTGCGTGGTGCGTTGCTCCCGGCACCAGCCTCTCTCTCTTCCCCTCAGCCCCGGCATCTCACACCACTTACCGCCTCCGCAGGCTTTTCCCACTCCACTCAGCTCTGGCAGGCGCTCCTCCGCGCTCTCTTCTCCTTATTTTCCTTTTATTTTCCTCGCACCAGGTTTCACTCTCTGCTATGGCCTTCTCGCCGGCCCGCGCTCCTCTGTTATCTCCGGCACTGCAACACCCCGGGGCACTGCCGCTTTTTTGTTTTTCTTTCTTCCTCTCATCGGGGGGGGGGGGGGGAATGCACCTACACCCTCATGCACCCCTCCGTGCTATTCAATCACTACAAGGGGTGCCTTTTCGCCGTGGGGAGGGTGGTCTCGGCAGAGCTCGGTCAGTGCGCTGCCATTTCCTTAGCCAGTGCCACCGGAAGTCCCCTCCTCTTGGGTTTTAACAACTTTAAATAGTTTTGTGTCATCTGCAAATTTGATAACCTCACTCGTTATTCCACTTTCCAGGTCATTTATGAATATGTCAAAAAGCAGCGGACCCAGCACAGATCCCTGGGGTACACCACTATTCACCTTTCTCCATTGGGAAAATTGGCCATTTAGCCCAACCCTCTGCTTTCTATCTTTTAACCAGTTCTTGATCCACAGTAGTACACTGCCTCTTATCCCATGACTCTTTAGTTTTGCCAAAAGTCTCTGATGAGGGACCTTGTCAAAGGCTTTCTGAAAGTCCAGATACACTATATCAACCGACTCACCTTTGTCCACCTGTTTATTCACACTTTCAAAAAAACATAACAGATTAGTAAGACAAAATATTCCTTGTCTAAAGCCATGTTGGCTGTCTCCCATTAGGCCATGACTATCTACATGCTGAGTAATTTTATTCTTTATGATGGTTTCTACCATTTTTCCCGGTACTGACGTGAGGCTCACCGGTCTGTAGTTTCCCGGATCACCCCTGGAACCCTTTTTAAAAATTGGTGTTACATTGGTTATCCTCCAATCTTCAGGTATTAGAGATGATTTTAATGATAGTTCACAGACTACTAATAGCAGGTCTGCAATCTCATATTTCAGTTCTTTCAACACCCTTTGATGTATACCATCCAGCCCAGGTGATTTGCTACTCTTCAGTTTATCTAATAGTTGTAATACATCTTCCCGATGTATCGATATTTCCTTCAATTCTTCCGCACCTTTAAATACCACTTCAGTCATGGGTAACATCCCTACATCTTCCTCAGTAAAGACCGAAGCAAAGAATTCATTCAGTCTCTCCGCTATCGCCTTGTCGCCTCTTAGTGCCCCTTTAACTCCTCTATCATCTAATGGACCAACTGACTCTCTCACAGGTTTTTTGCTACGAATGTACTTGAAAAAATCTTTATTTCGCGTTTTTGCTTCCGCAGCAAGCTTCTTCTCAAATTCTCCCTTTGCCTGCTTTATCAATGCCTTGCATTTGACTTGCCAGTGCTTGTGCTGTTTCCAGGTTTCGTCGTTTGGCTCTTTTTTCCATTTCCTGAAAGATGCTTTTTTGGCAACAATAGCCTCTCTGACCTCCCCTTTAAACCATGCTGGCAGTTTTTTGGACTTCCTTCCACTTTTCTTAAAGCTTGGAATACAGCTGGTCTGGGCTGCCAAGATAGTATTTTTCAACAACACCCAAGCTCGATGTAAGTCTTTAACCTTTGCAACTGCTCCTTTTAGTTTTTTCTTAACTATTTTCCTCATTTTATCATAGTCTCTGTTTCGAAAGTTAAAAAGTAGTACTGTGGAATTCCGTACTATCCCTCCTCCACTAATTAAATCAAAGGCAATCATGCTATGATAACTATTGCCAAGTGTTATCCCAGGGGTGGGTGGGTGTGGGAAGGGAGGGAGGGAAATAACACTTATTAAAAGAGGGCTGCTACACAGTACCCTGTCCTGTGCTGCTGAGGTAAGCTATATTCTTATTTGATTTAAATTATAGCTCTTTGCTGCTGCTAGGCTCTAACTTATTATGAAATTTAAACTACAAGCTCTCTGCTGGGTTCTAAATTTTAATAGAAAGCTCTCTTCTGTGTTTTAAATTTAAACTAAAAGTACTTTGCTGATGCTAGGCCCTGAGTGACTATTAAATTTAAACTACAAGCTCTCTGCTGGGTTCTAAATTTAACCAGAAAGCTCTCTTCTGTGTTTTAAATTTAAATTTAAATATATTCTCTCAGTCCTACTCTTGCTACATGCTAACTTTCCCTCTACAATGAATTTGAGTGGGGTGTGATGGCTGTATATGTATGTGGTGTGAGCACCAATGATGGATGTATATTTCTGCATAGCAGCATAGGAAGCCAGTACATGTTTTTCACAGTTTCCCATTTTATGTTTGGGACAAGTGAGAACTCTGGAACAGAAGGCAATAGGGCGATCTACTCCTCCTAGGCGTTGTGTTAGAGCTGCACCTATACTGTCCAACTACAGGGTACAGAAAAAAATGTTGTGTATGATCTGGGTGTGCAAGAACTGGAGCAGAAGCCAAATGTGCTTTAATTTAGTTACAGTCTCTGTATGTTCTTCCTCCCAAACATAACCTTTACTTTTTAGCAGGGAGTAAAGTGGAGCTGCCACTTCAGCATAGTTGTGCAGGAAGTCACAACAGAAACCTGTGAGCCCTAGAAATGACTGGAGTGATTTCTGAACTGTAGGAAGTGGAAGTTTCCGTATCAGCTCTTTCTCCAGGACTAAGCAGGAAGTCAGTCCTCACATATGGGTGACATCGACGTCGATGGAGCCCCTGCGGAGCATTTCCCCAGCTTTCTATGAAAGCCTTTGGGAATGCAGGCACGCATGCGCGGTCCCCTTCCCGCCTAAAGGTGCCATCTTGTTCAGTCTCTCTTTTTCCGTGAAGCCCGTCGGACATGTGTCCTAGTCCTCCCGGAAAATAGTTGGATTTTTCTGCGATTCCTTCGCTATTTTTTTCTCCGGTTCGACGCCGGTTCCCCTCCCGCCGGGTTCGACGCCGATTCCCCTCCCGCCGGGTTCGGTACGCCGGTATCGAGCCCGATTTTCTTTTTTCGGGTTTTGCCCTTCGTGGCTGGCGTTTATGCCCTTTTTTTCTTTTTCCCTGGAAGGCCGGTCCTTTGACCTCGCGGTGACTATTTTTTCCCCGATGGCTTCCAGTGGTTTCAAGAAGTATGATCGGTGCAAGAAACTAATGTCTCTCACCGACACACACGACTGCTGTCTTCGGTGCCTGGGTCCGGACCACGATCCTAAGACCTGTGGACCATGTGGAAAAAGTCCACCAAGGCGCTTCGAAGTCGTCAGCACCAAAAGGAAAGGATTTTCTCCGACTTGGCCTCCGGCCGGGCCCGAACCTCGTCTGAGGCCTCGACATCTCGGGAATCTGATCCCGAGCACCGTCGGGGCTCCTCGGACAGGGGGTCCCCCGACCGGGAACGAAAGAGGAAGAAGCGGCTTGTGAGGGTGGCATCGGAGGAGGTCCCTGGCTCCTCGAGAGCTAGGTCTCGGACCCCCGACCGCCGGGCCCGTGGAACAGGAGAAGCCGCCAAAAGTACCTCGTGTGGAGCCGGAGTCTGCTGGACACGTAAGTCCTGTAGTCGGTGGCTGCTGAGTCTCCTGAGCTGAGTCTCAGGCTGACAGCCTTGGAATGCAGATTGTTTGCCTTCATGGATCAGCAGCAAGCGCTGATGGCCAGCCTGTCTGGCGCATCTGCCCCGACCACCGGGACATCGACGTCGAAGTTGCCCCCGGAGACTGAGCCGATACTCGAGACCATGAAGGCTCGAGGTCGACCTCGGTCGCGGTCACCCTCGACCTCCCGTTCGGGACCGAGGGCGTCGACGCTGGTGCCTTCGGCGTCGGGGCGGGTGCTCACAGGCCCCGTGCGGTCGGACCCCGATTCCTCATCAGACGAGTCCGCCTGGGAGACGGAGGACGAGGAGTCCCCCGATACCTTCCGGACTCGGTGCATCCCGTCGGACTCACCGCAGTCCGAGCCCCGGAGTAGATCCCCCTCCAGAGGATACCCGGTTCTCGGAGTTCATTCGGGATATGGCCACTGCGTTGGCTATCCCTGCGGACCCCGAGGAGGAGCCGAAGAGCTCGAGGTACTCCAGTATGACTCTCCTCCAAAGGAGGCCTTTACTGTTCCGGTTCCTCCGATGCTGGAACGGCTCCTCTTCCGGATGTGGGAGGCACCGGCCTCAGCGCCGGTTGTAAGCAAGCGGGTCGATTCCATTTATCGACTCCGGAAGAGCCCTGGTTTTCAAAAGGCGCAGCTACCACACCATTCCATAGTGGTGGAATCGACCATGCATCGTCTAAAAAGTTAGAAGATGCACTCCGCGGTGCCCCCTGGCAGGGAGACCCGGAACCTGGATGGTTTTGGTAGAAAGTGCTTCCAGGGCTCGATGCTTGCTTGCCGTGTCCAGTCTTACCAGCTGTACATTTATTTATTTAGACAGTTTTGTATACCGCCTTATCCTTCAATCAAAGCGGTCACAACACAATTGGGGGATACATTTAACACGTGGGGATATGAGACACATACTTACAGGGAACATGGGCAATGGAGGGTTAAGTGGCTTGCCCAAGACCACAAGGAGCATCTGTGGGACTAGAAACCCCAGTCCTTCCGGCCCAAGGTTGCTGTCCTCTAGTGGGATTTGAACCCCCGACCTTCCGGCCTGAAGTACCTTACCCCAACCACTAGGCTACTCCTCCCTGGGCATGTACTTGCGAGACCTGGCCAAGGAGCTGGCCGGGTTCTCTGTTGGTCTCTCCGGGGAACCCTTGCAGAGGTTCAAGTCCTTGTCCTCGGGGATATGGGAATGCTCTAAGTTTATGTCCCGCGCTGCCTACGATGGCTTCGAGGCTTCGGCCCGTGTTGCGGCAGCCAGCATTGCGGCCCGACGCCAGGCGTGGTTGCAGTCATCGGACCTCGAGCCTTGGGTTCAGGACAAGTTGGTCGATGTCCCTTGCCGAGGTGAGAACCTTTTTGGCAAGCCCATGACCGAGAAGGCCGCACAGCTCGAAACCGAGCACCTCACGAGGACAAGGCTGTCTAGAAAGACTTCTGCCCCTTCTCAGAAAAAGAAGGGCTCGGGTAAAAAGCCCTTTTACCCGAGGAAGGGCACTGCCTAGAAACAGTACCCACAGTACCAGGCCTCCCAAGCTCCCCCACAGGGTCAGCAGGCCAAGGGGCAGGGGAATGGGCCCCGTAGGCAGAGGACCCCCAAACCTCCGGCTCCTGCTCCCACTCAGCAGGGTGGGGGTTTTTCACTCCTTAGGCATAGCCTCTCCGTCCCTGCTCTCCCAACCCTGCACAGGAGGTCGACTTACCCTGTTTGCCCACAGGTGGCCACTCATCACTGGGGACAGTTGGGTGTTAAGCATCGTCCACAAGGGCTATATGCTACACTTCCAACAGCTGCCTCCTCCATACTTTCCAGGGGAGCCTCCAAGGCCTCCCCTACACACAGATCTTCTGCTTCTGGAGCTCCAAGGTCTGTTGCGAGACAAGGCTGTGGAGCCTGTGCCTCCCCACCTCCAAGGTCAAGGGTTCTACTCCAGGTACTTTCTCGTACCAAAAAGAACCGGTGGCCTCCGGCCTATTCTCGACCTCAGAAATCTCAACAAGTTCTAGAGAAAGAAAAATTCAAGATGCTTACTCTTGGAACACTTCTGCCCTACCTCCAGCAGGGAGATTGGCTATGCTCCTTAGATTTAAAGGATGCGTACACTCACATCCTCATTCATCCAGACCACAGAAAGTACCTCAGGTTCATTGTGGGAGGAAACCATTTTCAGTACAGAGTACTGCCTTTCGGCCTCACCTCCGCCCCCAGGGCTTTACCAAATGCCTGGCAGTGGTGGCGGCCTACCTGAGAAATCAGTGTATCTTTGTCTTCCCCTATCTGGACGACTGGCTCATCAGGGGTCAGATGTGCCAGGAGGCCAGCCAAGCCACCCTCCAAACTATTGCTCTTTTTCAAAACCTGGATTTTGTCATAAACTTCGCAAAGTCCACTTTGCTCCCCTCCCAGAACTTGGAGTTCATAGGAGCAAGGCTGGACTCTCTGCTGGCAAAGGCTTTCTTGCCAGAAGACAGAGCCCAAAGACTGATAAACTTGGCAAACCAGTTTCTCAGCAGGTCACTGGTCTCCGCCAGACTCTGCCTGAGGCTTCTTGGCCACATGGCTTAGACAGTACATGTGACCCCCAATGCCCGGCTCCATATGAGGCCTGCACAGTGGTGCCTCAGAACTCAGTGGACACAGGCCACAGAAAGCCTCAGAGACAAAGTAAGGGTGTCCAGACCATTCCTGAACTCCCTCCGCTGGTGGCTGCACCCACCCAATCTGTTGCAAGGGGTGCCTTTTCATATTCCTGGGTTCACAGTGGTATTGACCACAGATGCCTCCCTGCAAGGCTGGGGGGCTCATTGTCTGGGCAAGTGCACCCAGGACCTGTGGTCTCCCTGGGAGGCCACACAGCAGATCAATCTACTGGAACTCAGGGCTATTCGTTTAGCCCTCAAGACTTTCTCTCAAACCCTGGCTCATCAGTCTGTCTTAGTTCAAACAGACAACCAAGTAGCCATGTTTTATGTGAACAAGCAGGGCGGCACGGGATCCAGGCTCCTTTGTCAGGAGGCACAGGACCTTTGCTTGTTTGCGCTCAGACACAACATGTTCCTCAAGGCTGTGTATCTCCCTGGCCAGGAAAACTACCTGGCCGACAGGTTGAGCAGGATTCTGCAGCCCCACGAATGGCAGCTCGATCCCTTAGTGGTTCAGAAGATTTTCCTGAAATGGGGACTTCCATCCATAGATCTGTTTGCCAGTCCATTGAACAAACAGCTGCCAAGGTTCTGCTCCAGGCAACCGCATCCTCTGCGGCTAGCAGCAGATGCTTTTCTGATTTCCTGGTCCCAGGGCCTCCTGTATGCGTTTCCTCCCACGCCCCTGGTGGCTCGAACCCTATTCAAAATTCTACAGGACAAGGCCTCGGTCCTGCTGGTAGCTCCCAGATGGCCGAGACAGCCTTGGTTCCCACTTCTGCTTCAACTGGCAGTGGATCCCCCACTGCCTCTGGGGTTGCAGTCCGACCTTCTCTCTCAGGATCAGGGTTCCCTTCTGCACCCAAATCTCAGAGCTCTCAATTTGATGGCATGGAGACTGCAAGGGTAGTTTTGACTCCCTGTGGCTTACCTCAGGAAGTTGACGAGGTTGTCCTAACCTCTAGAAAGCAGTCCACTAGGAAAACCTATGCCCTGAAATGGAAAAGTTTTTCTGTGTGGTGTCAGCTACGTACAGAAGATCCTTTCTCCTGTGCTGTACCAGTAGTGCTTCAGTACCTGCTGCACTTATCCAATCATGGACTTAAGTCCAATTCTGTTCGGGTCCACCTCTCAGCTCTAGCAGCTCACCACTCACTGGTGGAAGGACATTCTCTGTTGGTTCACCCCTTGGTGTCCAGGTTTCTTAGAGGCTTGCTCTTGCTAAAGCCTCCAATTCGTCCTCCAGCTCCTGAGTGGGAATTGAATGTGGTCTTGCAGCAACTGACTCGCCCACCTTTTGAGCCGATGGCTACTTGTCCTCTCCGCTTCCTGTTCTGGAAGACACTCTTCTTGGTAACCCTAACCTCGGCCAGGCGAGTTAGTGAGCTTCAGACCCTGGTCTGTGACAGGCCTTACACCCGCTTCTATAGGAACAGGGTAGTCCTTAGGACTCATCCTAAGTTCCTCCCAAAGGTTGTCTCCTCTTTCCACCTCAACCAGGAGGTGGTTCTTCTGACATTCTTCCCTAGGCCTCATGCAAGCCAGGCCGAAGCAGTTCTGCATACCCTGGACTGTAGGAAGGCCTTATCCTTCTACCTTGACCGTACGCAGGGGCATAGAAGGGCTACTCAGCTCTTCATATCTTTTGACCCTAATAATTTGGGATTAGCTGTGTCCAAGCGTATCTTGTCCATCTGGGTGGCTGACTGTATCACCTGGGCTTACAGGGAGGCTGACCTTCCTTTGCAGGGTCGGGTCACGGCCCATCGTGTCAGGGCAATGGCTGCCTCAGTGGCTCATCTCTGCTCTGTACCGTTGGTAGACATCTGCAGGGCTGCAACTTGGTCTTCAAGCCAGACCTTTGCGGCCCATTACTGTCTGGAGAGGGAGTCCCATAGGGGCAGTGCTTTTGGCCAAGCAGTACTCCGGAATCTCTTTGAGGTTTAAGCAACTTCTGCCCTCCAGCCCTCCGTTGGGCTACCGGTGGAGGTTCTTTCAGTGAAAAGCCTTTCTTTGATGCTGGGACTAGAGGGAGTTCTCTTGTTCAGCCTGGGTTCCTGGTAGCCCAGAGCTAGGGAGTCACCCATATGTGAGGACTGACTTCCTGCTTAGTCCTGGAAAAAGAGTAGCTACTCACCTGTAACAGGTGTTCTCCAGGAGCAGCAGGAATCAGTCCTCACAACCCTCCCTCCTCCCCTGGGAGTTGCAGTTGTACATAGTTTAATTTTTACATTTTTGTGTGCTGTTTTTTAGCTATGTCATTTGACTGAGCAAGATGGCACCTTTAGGCGGGAAGGGGACCGCGCATGCGTGCCTGCATTCCCAAAGGCTTTCATAGAAAGCTGGGGAAATGCTCCGCAGGGGCTCCATCGACGTTGATGTCACCCATATGTGAGGACTGATTCCTGCTGCTCCTGGAGAACACCTGTTACAGGGGAGTAACTACTCTATCCTCTGAGCATCTACAGATTTACCATCCTCGCCAATTGTAACCCCTAAAAAGGAAACCTGTGATTTGCATAGTTGAGCCTTGGCAGGATTAACTTTAAGACCAGCTTGTAAGAGGGCTTTTAAAACTTCTCTTATATGATTCCAGTGTACAGCTTCATTCTCAGACACAATCAGAATGTCATCTACATACTGAATTATATTATCTCTGCAAGACACTAGTGACAGGGCTTCCTGCAAGTATTTATGAAAGATTGATGGTGAATCTTTATAGCCTTGTGGCAGCACGGTCCATACATATTGTTTATTCAGCTACTGAAAGGCTGTTTTCTACTGGCATTCAAGGGCCAGGGGCAGACTCCAAAACCCATTGGATATGGCTAAAACAAAGAAAAATTTACATTTGGGATTCAGTTTAGAGATCATTTCAGAGTATGAGGCTACTACGGGCACTCCAGATTTTGAAACTTGATTCAGGGCACGGAAGTCCATAGTGAGCCTGAAGGAACCCCCCGGTTTAACTCTCGGCCAGGCTGGTGAATTACATGTGGAAGAAATAGGTCTGATCAGACCCCTCTCCTTCAGTATCTTCACAATTTTAGTCACTGGCTCTATAGCTTGATGAAGTACTGGGTATTGTTTCTGTGGTGGAGGATCCTTGCCTTCCAACAGTATTTCTGTGTGCATTTTCCCACAATCTAACTTGTCTTGTGCCCAGACTGGAATATCAACCACCTCTGAGGGAATTACACACAGATCATACTGCTGAGCTGCCTTGGTGCACTGCGTTGCTAACTGCATGGGAATGACTTCATGCACTAACGTTTTAGAAGCACTTGAAGTTCCTGTATACTGCCACAATTTAAGATTAGCCATATCCATCACCAGATTTAACTGGTTGAGAACGTCAATTCCAATTATTTCTTTTTGTGTGCTCACTATAGTGGAGGCCGTGGTTTCCAACATTTCATTGTTTTGTTCACTGTGCACAGGGATAGCCACACATTTGGAAGCTGTGTCATTAATTCCTTGAATTTCATAAATTTCCATATTTTTCTGATCTTCAGTGGGAGAAGCTCCGTTTGTAAAACTAATTCCAGCCCCTGTGTCAATCAAAGCTAGTTTATCCTGACCCCCTATTCTGCTGATAACATTGGGGCATCCACAAGAGTCCAGTATCAAAGATGTTACAAGCCTTAAACTGTATTCTGGGCTTGTATCTGTTTCATCATCCAGAGGCTCTGGAATCAAGTCCTCTGCTGAGGGAATGGAGGCAGGCTGGGCTATGAAGGCTTGAGAGATTTTGATATCTGAACCCAGAAGGTCAGGACACCACTATGCACTAGCCTTGTGTTTGTCCTGAGTTGCTTGTAAGTCCTGTTTTAATTTATCTAGTTCTACCTGCAGTATGTGTTTGTCCTGTTCCCATTTAATTTTCTCCTTTTCTAATCCATCTCTCTGTGCTTTGAGCTCTTGAAAGGGAATGTAACCTGAGGAATTTCTAAAAGTGCCTCTGCCTTGCCCTCTCCAAGGTGTGTGTCCTCTGTATCCTTTGTCTGTGTTTGTGTATTGAGAGGATCCCTCAGCTTGCCACTTCCGTGCTTCTGATACTGTTATGACCTGCGAGGGCTGGGTCTTCCAAACAGACCCAATTCTGAGCATTAAAGTATCAAAAGGGGTTGCTTTAGGGTCTTCAGAAAATAACAGAAGGTGTTTTGTAATCTCAGGGGATAGTAATTCTAATAAAAATGCCTTATGCGTACTCTCCCCATAATCTTCTGCATTGGGCCAGGACTCCTGCTCATTAAGAACTGCATTTAAAATCCAGGCTCTATATGCAAACTGTTCCAGTGTATCGTTTGGTAGAGGTGAAATATTTTTAAATACTTGCATTGGGGAACAGTGAAATAGTTTCTCAATACCCCTTTTAACCAACTGGTATGGGTGAGTGAGAGAGCGAAATTTATAATAGTGTGGCCCCAGAGCCAGATGCATAAGTCTATTAAAGTCTGATTGTTTCCTTCTGTATTTCCCTAGACCCCAGTGAATCAGAATATCAGTGGCCCATTTGCACCATTCATTTACATTAAAAGGCATAGGGCCAGCTTTCT
Organism: Ichthyophis bannanicus; assembly: GCA_033557465.1. NCBI lineage: Eukaryota > Metazoa > Chordata > Amphibia > Gymnophiona > Ichthyophiidae > Ichthyophis > Ichthyophis bannanicus. Next base: position 1,417,758,447 of record CM066031.1, on the reverse strand, counting down.
CAACTATCCTTTCAATGTCCCTATCTTTTAATGAGTCCTGCAGCATCACTTTAACTGGTGCTCTGAGTTTGGTACTGGATGCTGAGCCTGAGTCGTTGGAATTATCCTCCTGACACAGGTCCTGGTTATTGCTCTGTTCTGGCTGAGATAAACTATTAGGATTTTCTTCCTCTGTACGGTCTGAGTCATCTTTATTTTTCCCATTCCTAAGCCCTGCTATACATACTTCTGTGTTCTTTTGTTTCTCAATAGCTTGGATGCATGGTTTATAGGGTGTGTCATAGGCAGGGGGGGCTGAGGGAGAAATGGTTGTTGGCCAGGGCTTATATTTCTTTTATCTTTCAGAGGCCAATTCATCCTTAACGTGCCTCAGTTCAAGTTTAAGTGCTTCTAATTGCTCACTAACAGTTATAAAGGAGTTTGTGGCTTGTATCACCTGAACACGTTGCATGGAAATGCAAATTTGTGCCTCCTCCAGGTCTTTGGTTAATTATGTACACTGAGTAGTCAGTTCAGTATTGTCCTGTTTCATGCTAATGAGCCCCCTGCACATGCCTTGGATAAAAAGGTATTTTCTTTTGTTTGTTTTCTTTTTGAATTCTTGATAATGGTTTAACATTTGTCTTTGAATATTATACCATGATGCCTCAGGGAATTCCCCTTCAAAGGGACCACCTTTTCTCTTACAGTATGTCATTACAATTTCTTTCAGTTCCTTAAAATCAAAGGCCTCTATATTTGAGACTGCAGAAAGACTGTAGTTGGTACAGGGGCCTACGCTTACTATGTTTTTATTTGGTTTTATGCGACTATCTCAATGTGCAACCTTGGAAGGAGGAATGCTTACTTTTATGAAGAAGTGAGACTTAGAATTATAGTTGGAATGGCATAAATTTTATGGGTGTTCAGTAGAGAGTACTGGCATAAAGACCACGCCTTAAAATTATACCTGAATAAAAAGTGCTTACCACCTTTTAGCAGGGTGGAAGTTTAGGGTGAAATTATAGTAAGAAGGTTGTTAGGAGATTAACAGAATTGTTAGATACTGTATCAGTTGTAGCAAACTTTAAGCCTGCCCTCACCAAGATACATACTGGCAGGAGACTGAGAAATAAAAGGCAGAGGGACAGGAGGTAAAGTAGTGTAACCAGGAAAGATGTATATTGTATTCAATGAGGGACTGTTTAACTGTGTACCACTTCCAAACCAAAGCTGGACTATCACTCTGTCTTTTCTTAGCAGCTCAAATACTAGAGAAAAATCTGTGCCTTGTAACAAACCGTAACATGCCTATACATAATAAGAAAATTGCAAGCCACCCTATGTAATGTCACTAGGTATAGGTAATATTAAAATCCTGGATTATTACAGAGCCTTTTGACAATGAAAATCTCACCTTGTCTAAACCCACAAAACAAAGGTATCACTGGAACATTTCACAAAATAGTGTCACTCTGCCTTTCTACAGAGTCTTTTCACTAACATGTCATCCAGCTTGTAACCCTAAATTGTAAATGGTCACAAGGGCTTTTGATTTTCCTGTCGCACCCTGTGTGAAATCCACTTTAATGTTTAAAACAAAATTGCTACTTACCCAGCTGGAGATCCACTGCGAGACCGAGACGAGCCCCCATAAAATGTAACCTTTCGCTGCTTCCTACGTTCGGTTACTCTCCTGTTGGTCCTGGGTCCACTTCGCAGCGGCAGTAGGGTTTGTAGCACAACAAGACAACCAAACTGGTGTGGCTTGGAAAAAGGTTTTTATATAGAAATAGGCTTATTACATAGGTTCAGAACAGAGTTATAAGGTTGTTACAGAGCTGCTTCCGTGTATATCAATGACTCTGTGTGCGGGTGCATGTGTTTGTGAGAGAGAGGGGGGGGGCAAGAAGTGTGTGTCATAGCCTCATAGTAAGAAGTGTCCGATGAATAGAGAGAGAGAACAAAGGGGAGGGGTGTAAAGAGAAGTGTGTGTGTCAGATGACATAGTTCTCTTATTCCATCTCTCCCCTGACATTTCACAGCTGAACCTCTGTCTTTCCCACATTGCCTCCTGGTTATCGGAGCATTTTCTCCATCTTAATCCAGCAAAATCTTCAGCAATGTGGGTTTCTCTCAGTGGTACCTGCTGCACTCTTGCACCTTCTATTGGATCATCTACCATTCCCCTTACCTCTTCTGTTCGCTATCTGGGTGTAATTCTGGACTCCTCTCTAACTTTCTCTGAGCATATTTCAAGGGTTTCCTGTTGTTCCTTCACTGCTCTGCGGCAAATTAGGGCCGTCTGGTCTGTTCTACCCTCTAGCGCCCTAATTACTCTTGTCATTGCCCTTGTAATCAGCAGACTGGACTACTGCAATGTCTATCTAGCTAATCTTCCCAAATACTGTCTTCAGAGGTTACAACGTATTCAGAATACCGCAGCTCGCCTCGTTACTTTCTCCAGTAGATATGATCATATTACTCCTGTTCTGCTCCGTTTACATTGGCTTCCTCTCCAATATCGCTTTCAATACAAATTTCTGATTCTCCTTCACCGGACCATTTACACCTGTACTCCCCGTTACCTGGCAGACTGTATTTCACTATATTCTCCCCATCGGCTGCTTCGTTCAATTCATGTTAACCGTTTGTCTCTTCCTTCACCTTCCCAAGCCCGTCTGGAGCAGACGCGGCACTCAGCTTGGTTTTTCCTTGGTCCTTTACTTTGGAATATGTTACCTACCTCACTCCGTCTAGAACCATCCTACCCTCAGTTTAAGACACTGCTCAAAACTTACCTTTTCCAGAAAGCTTTTGACCTTCTCCCTGAAGCTCCCCCCTGATTGGTCTCTGTTTGTGTGCTAACCCCATGTATCGTCCTTGCCTGTTTTCTTATGTCCTTTTGTGTACTCTGGTTTGGTTAATATCATTTCTCCTTATGATTTGTTATGATTTGATGTTAAGTGTTAACACGATCGTTTTTTTACGACCTATTATGGTTTACTGTTATGTGCTCTAATGTGATTTGTTCACTTTCTCTTTACCCTTCTTTCCTGTCTAAATTTTGGCGTTCCATTTCTTGGGTTGTGGTGCTAATCAGTTTTTATTGTACACCGCTTAATGCTTTTGCCATAGCGGTATATCAAATTTTAATAAAGATAAAGATATTTTTGTCCTTCCCTGTATTTATAGTGAAATTCTCCAGCACCTCCCTTTGTCATACTTTGGTCTGTTTGAGGTCTGTTATCACTTGATTAGCAAGGAGGGGCTGTTGTCCTGCAGACTAATCTCATCAGGCATACCAAGCCCATCAAGTCAAGGAGGGGCTGTTGTCCTGCAGACTAATCTCATCAGGCATACTAAGCCCATCAAGTTTGGAGACGTCCTATCTGACATCACCAGGGGATCAGAGCTGCAGTCCAATTTCTGGGAAAAGCCATGACATGTATGCTAGGCATAATGTCATGCTGATGTATGCTGACAGCTTTCAGACTGAAATGTAAGATGATCATTCTTACCCTAAGTTCCTACTGAAGCTCACTGAGGCAATGTTCCCTGGGTAATGGCGATGTTCCCTCCACAAAAAGGACTTCTAGTCCATTCTTAAGTCTGCCTGTGCTCAAAGGCGGCTTTGCCTTTCCTCTCAACAAAGTTCTATAGGACTTGCAGCTAACCACTTGGTGTACTCCTCTCTCAGTTAAAGTCTTCGCCAATTGTCTCTAAGCTGAGTACAGATTAACAGGAGGGTCAGGTAATCTACAGCTACAGCCACAGCTGTCCCATTCTTCTCTTATCTCAGAAGCTGTCTAAAAAGCTTAAAATCCTCCAAAAAGCTTCTCCCCCCCCCCTCCACCCCCATAGATAAAGATGAGTGCATTCTGGATATGGTGGGATGCAAGATGTATCAATCCTCCATGCTAGCCCTAAAGATTTTGGCACGCCATCTCCAAATGCTGCATTATCATCATTTCTTAATGAAACATCACAGACCCTAACATTTCAAAGGAGGACTTGGCTCAGTTTCAAGCTGCTATTCAGGAGTGTGCCTACCACCTTTTAAGAGCCATTTACGATGCCTATGACATCATTTCGCGCTCTTCTGCAGTGGCCATTATGGCAATAAGAACGGTATGGCTCCATTTGTCAGGGCTTCAAGAAGACTACCATGACCATTTTGTTAAAATGGTAAATAAAAGGAAAAGGAAACCGCTATGGTTTTCGAAAGGAGTAGCTGAAAAGGTGAAGAAAAAGAGGGAGCTGTCATGAAATACAAGAGATCACAGAGAGAGGAAGACAGGCATCTATATTTAGAAAAACTTAGAGAAGCTAGCAAAGTAGTCAGGAAAGCAAAGATTCAGAAAGAAGAGGAAATAGCCAATGCAATAAAATGGGGGGATAAGACATTTTTCAGATATGATTGTGAGAAGAGGAAGGGCAAAAGTGGTATTTTCCTCCCATTCACCTTTGAGTCTGACTATATAGAAGCTGATGAGGATAAAGGGGAATTGCTTAACAAATATTTCTGTTGAGTATTCACAGATGAAGAACCAGAAGCAGGACCTCAGAAAACACCCACAAACAGGAACAGAAGCAAGGGATATCTTGAACATTTTTCAGAAGACTGTATTTGTGAAAAGCTAGCTAAACTTAATGTAGACAAAGTGATGGGACCAGATGGGATACACCCGAAAATACTGAGGGAACTTGGGGACATTCTAGAGGCTCCACTGCCTGACCTTTTTAATGCCTCGTTGGAGTCTGGAGTGGTGCCAAAGAACTGGAGAATCACATGTGGTCCCTTACCACAAAAACGGAAGTAAGGATGTAGTTGACAACTACAGGCCGGCTAGTTTAACCTCGGTGGTGAGTAAATTATTGGAAGTGCTGCTGAAAGAGAAAATAGTGAGGTTTCTGGAGTCCAACAGATTACTGGATCCGAGGCAGCATGGATTCACCAGAGGCAGGTCTTGTCAGACAAATCTGATTGATTTCTTTCACTGGGTGACCAGGGAGTTGGACCAAGGGAGAGCCCTAGATGTCTTGTATTTAGATTTTAGTGAAGCCTTTGACACCGTTCCGCACAGGCGACTTATAAACAAACTGAGCATCCTAGGGATGGACCCTAAAGTTCCTGCTTGGGTTAGAAACTGGTTGAGTGGAAGGCAACAAAGGGTACAGGTAAACGGAGCTCACTCTGAGCAGAGGGAGGTTACCAGTGGTGTACCCCAGGGATATATCCTTGGTCTGATTCTTTTTAACATCTTTGTTAGTGATACTGCGGAAGTGCTGTTGGGTAAGGTTTGCCTCTTTGCGGATCAAAATCTGCAATAAAGTAGACACTACAATAAGGTGTAGATAACATGAGGAGGGATCTAGCTAAGCTTGAAGAATGTTCTAGAATTTGGCAGCTGAGATTTAATGTTAAAAAATGCAAGGTCATGCATTTGGGCTGCAGCAATCCAAGGGAGCGATATAGTATAGGGGGAGAAGTACTTCTCTCCACAAAAGAAGAACGGGACCTAGGCATGATTGTGTCTGATGATCTTAAAGTAGCTAAACAGGTAAAAAAAGGTGGCGGCGAAAGCTCGAAGAATGCTTGGGTGTATAGGGAGAGGAATGGCCAGCAGAAGAAAGGCGGTACTAGTGCCTCTGTATAGGTCTTTGGTGTGACCTCATTTGGAGTATTGTGTGCAATTCTGGAGACCGCATCTTCAAAAGAATATAAACAGGTTGGAGTCAGTACAGAGGGTGGCACTAAAATGGTTAGTAGTCTCCATTATAAAGCATATGAGGACAGACTTAAGGATTTTAATATGTATACTTTAGACGAAAGGCGGGATAGTGGTGATGTGACTGAGACGTTTAATACCTCTGTGGCATAAAGGAGAGCCTCTTTCTATTGAAAGCAAGCTCTGCTATGAGGGAACATAGAATGAGGATGAAAGGGGATAGACTCGGGAGTAATGTGTGGAAATATTTCTTTATGGAAAGAGTGGTAGATGCGTGGAATAGTCTCCCAATGGAGATGGTAGAGATGGTGACAGTATCTGAATTCAAAAAAGCATGGGACAAACACAGAGGATCTCTAAAGGGAAAAAGGGGTCTGTTGTAGTGGTTGATATGGAATGGTTGATATGGAAGGGCAGACTAGATAGGCCATGTTGTCTTTTTCTCCCATCATGTTTCTATGTTTCTATCTTGCCAATTCTCCCTGCACAGGATTCACATTCTTTGAAGAGAATGTGGAAGTTACTGTCAGCCAGATAAAGTCCATCATCAGAGAACTATCCGTACCCACTTCAGACACAGTCTCTCCATTCTGAAGAAGGCCAGAGGGCAACAGCTCATCCTCGACTTGATGCAATTAAATCTTTGTCTCACAAAGCAGAATTTCAAAATGAATACTCTAGCCACTCTTTTGCCCCTCATTCAAAAAGGTGACTGGCTTGCCTCATTAGACCTCAATGATGCTTATGCCCACATCCCCATTCATCCTTCCTACTGGAAGTTCCTTTTCTTCATGTTCATTGATACCCATTACCAGTATCATATCCTGCCCTTTGGTCTGGACTCTGCTTCCTGAATTTTCACAAAGTGCCTTACTGTAGTGGCTGCACATCTATGCAAAGTTGGTCACTTTGTTTTTCCCTACCTCAACGACTGGTTGGTCACAGGCAAATCCCTTTCAATCAGTGAAAGCAACCCTGAGTGAAACTATCCATCTCCTCTGGAGTCTGGGCTTCCTGATCATAAGAACATAAGATATGCCATACTGGGTCAGACCAAGGTCCATCAAGCCCAGTATTCTGTTTCCAATAGTGGCCAATCTAGGTCATATGTACCTAGCAGTTTCCCTAAGGGACACAGGTTCCACAATGCTTGTATCGGTTCAAGCATTGATATCCTGGGTCCCTTCTTAATAATGGTTTATGGACCTTTCCTCCAGGAACTTGTCCAAATCTTTTTTAAACCCAGCTACACTAACAGCCTTTACTACATCCTCCGGTAACATATTCCAGAGTTTGATTACACGTTGAGTGAAAAAATATTTTCTTTTATTAGTCTTAAATAGTTTACCCTGTAGCTTCATTGCATGTCCCCTAGTCTTTCTATATTCTGATAAAGTAAACAATCGATCTACGTTTACCCTTTTCACTCCGTTCATTAATTTATAGACTTCTATCATATCTCCCCTCAGCCGTCTCTTTTCCAGGTTAAAGAGCCCTAACCTTTTTAGCCTTTCTTCATAGGAGTATCCTTCCATCCCCTTTACCATTTTGGTGGCTCTTCTCTGAACCTTTTCTAAAATCGCTATATCCTTTTTAAGATACGGCGACCAGAATTGCACACAATTTTCAAGGTGCGGTCTCACCATGGAACGATATAGAGGCATTATAATATCTTTTGTTTTATTTTCCATTCCTTTCCTTTATCATACCTAACATTCTATTTGCTCTCTTGGCCGCCACTGCACACTGGGCCGAGGGTTTTAACATGGTATCCACAATGACGCCTAAATCTTTTTCCTGGGTGGTGGTTCCTAATGTGGAACCTTGCATCGTGTAACCATAGTTTGGGTTGTTCTTCCCTAGGTGCATAACCTTGCACTTGTCCACATGAAATTTCATCTGCCATTTTGATGCCCAGTCTTCCAATTTATCAAGATCCTCTTGCAATTTTCCACAATCCTCTTGGGTTTAAACAACTTTAAATAGTTTTGTGTCATCTGCAAATTTGATAACCTCACTCGTTCTTCCACTTTCCAGGTCATTTATGAATATGTCAAAAAGCAGCGGACCCAGCACAGATCCCTGGGATACACCACTATTCACCTTTCTCCATTGGGAAAATTGGCCATTTAGCTCTACCCTCTGCTTTCTATCTTTTAACCAGTTCCTGATCCACAATAGTACACTGCCTCCTATCCCATGACTCTTTAGTTTTGCCAAAAGTCTCTGATGAGGGACCTTGTCAAAGGCTTTCTGAAAGTCCAGATACACAATATCAACCTACTCACCTTTGTCTACCTGATTATTCACTCCTTCAAAAAAACATAACAGATTAGTAAGACAAGATCTTCCTTGTCTAAAGCCATGTTGGCTGTCTCCCATTAGGTCATGACTATCTACATGCTGAGTAATTTTATTCTTTATGATGGTTTCTACCATTTTTCCCGGTACTGATGTCAGGCTCACCGGTCTGTAGTTTCCCGGATCACCCCTGGAACCCTTTTTAAAAATTGGTGTTACATTGGCGATCCTCCAATCTTCAGGTATTAGAGATGATTTTAATGATAGTTCACAGATTACTAATAGCAGGTCTGCAATCTCGTATTTCAGTTCTTTCATCACCCTCGGATGTATACCATCCGGCCCAGGTGATTTTCTACTCTTCAGCTTATCTAATAGTTGTAATACATCTTCCCGAAGTATCGATATTTCCTTCAATTCTTCTGCACCTTTAAATACCACTTCAGTCATGGGTAACATCCCTACATCTTCCTCAGTAAAGACTGAAGCAAAGAATTTATTCAGTCTCTCCGCTATCGCCTTGTCGCCTCTTAGTGCTCCTTTAATCCCTTTATCATCTAATGGACCAACTGACTCTCTCACAGGTTTTTTGCTACGAATGTACTTGAAAAGGTCTTTACTTCACGTTTTTGCTTCTGCAGCAAGCTTCTTCTCAAATTCTCCCTTTGCCTGCCTTATCAATGCCTTGCATTTGACTTGCCAGTGCTTGTGCTGTTTCCAAGTTTCGTCGTTTGGCTCTTTTTTCCATTTCCTGAAAGATGCTTTTTTGGCAACAACAGCCTCTCTGACCTCACCTTTAAACCATGCTGGCAGTTTTTTGGACTTCCTTCCACTTTTCTTAAAGCGTGGAATACAGCTGGTCTGGGCTTCCAAGATAGTATTTTTCAACAACAGCCAAGCCTGATGTACGTCTTTAACCTTTGCAACTGCTCTTTTTAGTTTTTTTCTTAACTGTTTTCCTCATTTTATCATAGTCTCCCTTTCGAAAGTTAAAAGGTAGTACTGTGGATTTCCTTACTATCCCTCCTCCACTAATTAAATCAAAGGCGATCATGCTATGATCACTATTGCCAAGTGGCCCCAACACCCTTATCTCTTCCACTAGATCTGGTGTTCCACTAAGGATTAGGTCTAATATGGCTTCCCCTCTGGTCGGTTCATGAACCAACTGCTCCAAGAAGCAGTCATTTATTTCATCTAGGAACTTTATGTCCTGACGTGACACTGACCCAGTCGATACCGGGGTAGTTGAAATCACCCATTATTATTACTGTGCTGTAACTTTTGTTAGCTTCCTTGATTTCTTTGAGCATTTCATCATCCATTTGGTCATTCTGGCCAGGTGCTCGATAGTACACCCCCACTGCCATTGCCTTCCCCCTTTTACATGGAATTTCAATCCATATAGATTCTACAAAACTTTAATCCTTTCTGACTCAATGCCCTCTCTAACATAGAAAGCAACCCCTCCACCAATTTGATCAGCTCTATCATTACGATATAGTTTGTACCCAGGTATCACAGTGTCCCACTGGTTGTCGTCCTTCCACCATGTCTCTGATATTCCAATCATATCTAACCTTTCATTTAGTGCTATATATTCTAACTCTCCCATCTTATTTTTTAGACTTCTAGCATTTGCATACAAGCATTTTAGAGAATGTATTTTATTCATATTAATTTGGCTGTTGTTAGACATGGGTAATTTGGGATCTTTAAGCTCTGTCTGCTCCATACTTGAGGGCATTTGGGCTACTTTACTCTTTTGTGGAATCTCTCTGCTTTTGGTAGTATCCTTCAAAGATACATTCGTCCGAACCATCCGCTCTTGGGCGACTGTCAGCTTTCCCCTAATATCTAGTTTAAAAGCTGCTTTATCTCCTTTTTAAAGGTTAATGCCAGCAGCCTGGTTCCATCCCGGTTAAGGTGAAGCCCATCCCTTCGGAAGAGCCCCTCCTTTCCCCAGAATGTTCCCCAGTTCCTAACAAATCCAAAACCCTCATCTCTGCACCATTGTCTCATCCACGCATTGAGACTCCGGAGCTCTGCCTGCCTTTTGGGTCCTGCGCGTGGAACAGGAAGCATTTCGGAGAATGCTACCCTGGAAGTTCTGGATTTCAACTTCCTACCTAAAAGCCTAAATTTAGCCTCCAGAACCTCCCTACCACATTTTCCTATGTCATTGGTACCGACATGTACCAAGACAGCAGACTCCTCCCCAGCACTATCTAAGACCTTATCTAGGTGGCGCGTGAGGTCCGCTACCTTCGCACCAGGCAGGCATGTTACCAGGCGATCCTCACGTCCACCAGCCACCCAGCTATCTACATGCCTAATGATCGAATCACCAACTATAACGGCTGTCCTAACCCTTCCCTCATGGGCACATGGCCCTGGAGAAACTTCCTCGGTGCGAGAGGGTTTTACATCACCTGGAGGACAGGTCCTAGTTACAGGATCACTTCCTGCCACATCAGGGTGATGCTCTCCTGTCACGTGACCTCTCTCCTCCATGGCAACAGGGGTGCTGCCAGACTGGAGGTGGGACTTCAGGACTATATCCCTGTAGGTCTCGTCTATGTACCTCTCTGTCTGTCTTATGCTTTCCAAGTCTGCTACTTTAGCCTCTAGAGAACGGACTTGTTCCCTGAGAGAAAAGAGCTCCTTGCACCTAGTGCACACGTAAGACCTCTCACCAACTGGGAGAAAATCATACATGTGACACTCAATGCAAAAGACTGGAAAGCCCCCATCCCGCTGCTGGACTGCTGTCTGCATCTTAGTTTTAAGTTTGTGTCTAGATCTTTAAGTTCTTACTTACTAGGGGTTGCTATGGGTATTTATACCAATAAAACTGTACCTAATACGTTTAATATACCTTGTTCACCTGAAGCTTAATTAATCTCAGGTCCTTAGTGTATGACTGATAAAGCTATGATTATCCCAGGGGAGGGAGGGAGGGAAATAACACTTATTAAAAGAGGGCTGCTACACAGTACCCTGTCTTGTGCTGCTGAGGTAAGCTATATTCTGATTTGATTTAAATTATAGCTCTTAGCTGCTGCTAGGCTCTAACTTCTTATGAAATTTAAACTACAAGCTCTCTGCTGGGTTCTAAATTTAACCAGAAAGCTGTTTTCTGTGTTTTAAATTTAAGCTAAAAGTACTTTGCTGATGCTAGGCCCTGAGTGACTATTCAATTTAGACTACAGGCTCTCTGCTGAGTTCCAAATGTAACCAGAAAGCTCTCTTCTATGTTTTAAATTTAAACTAAAAGTACTTTGCTGTTACTAGGCCCTGAGTGACTATTAAATTTAAACTACAAGCTCTCTGCTGAGTATGAAATGTAACCAGAAAGTTCTCCTCTGTGTTTTAAATTTAAACTTAAACTGCTTCTACTAAGCCCTGACTGATTTAACAAAAATAGTGGATTCACAGATTAATTAGCTTTAATACAAAGAATTCCTTTTAGAAAATTACCAGAAGTATATACTCACAGTTGCAGATCTCTTTCCAGAAGTAACAGTCCCTTTTTCTAGTCCTTCATCGAGAGCAAATCAAATCTCATTCCCATTCACAACTGTGCTTCATTGGATCCAACCTGGATACCCGCATTGCCATGGCATATCTACCCCAAGCCAGAATGCAGACCATAATCTTATTAGAGCAATCCCTTTTGCGACACACAGAACCACAGCAAGGTCAGTTTTGTATCTTCTGGGCCACATGGTTGCAGCAATCCAAGTAGTCCCAAATGCCAGATGGCAAATAAGATTGTTTCAATGACACCTCAAGAAGTTTTGGAATCTGCTTCTTCATCTCTTTCCAAGAGGATTCTGATTCCCAATTGTCTAAAGGGGACACCCTTCTTTAGTGGACCCATCCTCCAAACCTGTTGAAGGGACTGCCCCTTCTATCCCCCTCTGATGCAGCATGTTATAACTACTAATGCTTCTCCATGGGGTTGGGGACCTCTTCTTGGTTCTTTCTGTACCAAAGGTTATTGGTTCCCCACAGACTGTCACTTACACATCAACCAGCTGGAGCTACGAGCAGTTTTTTACATTTTCAAGACATTTGCAGGCTGGTTGAGAAATGCAGTTCTTCAAATTCTGATTAACAACCAGGTCACTATAATATAAATAGGATGGGTCAGGCTCCCTGCATCTCTGCAAGGAAGCTCCTCATTTATAGACATTTTCTGCAGCTGTCAACTGCATAATTCAAGTAAACTATCTTCCAGGGGATCGCAGTCAACTAGCAGACTCCTTAAGCAGACAATTACAACTTCACAAATGGTCTTTCAACCTCCTGGTGGTACAGCACACTTTTCACAAATGAGACACTTCAACAATAGACCTGTATGCCTCTGCAGAGAATGCCAAATGATCCCGGTTCTGTTCCCTCAGACTAGCATTACATTGCTTTCATCACAATGCCTTTGCACTTTCCTGATGCAAAGGATTAATGTATGCTTTTCCTCCATTCCCACGCATACTCAGATTACTTCAGAAAATACTTCGGGATCAAGCCTCTGTGATACTCATTGTTTCCAGGTGGCCCAGAAAAGTCTAGCTCCCACTACTTCTGTCTTGACTAGTCAATACTCTGCTACTGCTGGACTCTCATCCTTCTCTTCTGATGCAACAGAACAGCTGCCTACTGCACCCAAATCTTCACAGCCTTTCCCTAACAGAATGGATGTTGAAAACTAACTAGCTTTTCAACTTTCTGCTTCTGACAGCATTCACGGTGTGATTCTAGTTTCCAAGAAAGATTCTACCAAACAGTCCTATGCGTTCAAATGGTCTCGCTTTTCTCATTGGTGCTTGAATTGTCACCTTCAATTCTTCTCTTGCTGTCTTCCTGAAGTACTTACCTATCTCATGTCACTCTCAAATAGCAAACTAAAAACCACCTCAGTGCACCTTGTGGCAATTTCAGCCTACCATGACATGACTGAAGACAAATTTCTGTCTCGTCATCACTGGGTAACAAAATGTATTCGTGGTCTAGTGAATCTGAAACAACTACTATGATGAGCAGTTCCTGTCTGGGTCCTAAATGTTATCCATTTGAACCATTAGCCCAGGCATCTCAAACACCTTTTATGGAAGACAATTTTTCTTATTGCTATAACATCAGCACAATGCATCAGTGAACTCCAAGCAGTAGTGCACTATCCACTGTATACCCATTTTCTTCCTACTAAAGTTCTTTCCCATACTTCTCCAAAATTATTTTTACCTAAGGTGGCTTCTGCCTTCCACATGAACCAGTCAATAGTTCTACCTGTGTTTTTCCCCAAACCTCGTGCATCTGCTGCAGAAATTATTCTTCATTCCTTGGACTGCTGCATGGGACTGTCTTAAGACCTCCCAGAGTTTTGTCACTTTAATCCAAATAACCTGGACCTTCTGTTTTCCAAAAGGACTCTGTCCACCTGTATCTCTGACTGTATTACTTTTGCATATTAGACGGAGGCTTACTCCATCTGAAAAGATCACCTCAGAGCTAAAGCTTTTACAATAGCTAATGTCACCTCAGTCTCTCTACAAGACATATGTAATGCTGTCACTTGGTCAACCATGCACTCTTTCATCAGGCATTATCACCTTGATTCATCTTCTGCTCATGCTGCCTTCAGACAGTCTGTTCTATGCAACCTCTTTGCATTTTAGTAATTTTGTGTCCACCTCCCAGGAGCTACGTTGGTTCGTCAGTCCCTCTGCTCTGGACTCACCATCAAGTGTGCCTGCATCTTCCCTGCTTGTCAACAGAGAAAGCATGGTTGCTTAAGTGTAACAGGAGTTCTCCATAGAGAGTAGGGGGGGATGCAGCCACATTTTTCCTACTCATCAATCCCCGTCAGTTTCTTTTTCTAGTTCTTTTTTTGTTGTAAACTCTGAATAAACTAAGAGCGAACAGTGTCAGGAGACTTCTTGTGCATGCCCAGTACTGTAAAAAAAAAAAAAAAGAAAACCCTACTAAAGCTAGGAGAGAGTTTCTCATGATGGATAAGTCCACAGGCTTCACCATCAAGTGAGGCTGCATTCCCCTGCTGTCTATGGAACCCCTGTTACAAGTAAGCATCAGCTCTACACATGCTCATATTCTGGGACAAGTTAGTGCATATCTTTGGCTATGAGCAATAAAGATTGGATCTATTCTTTGAGATGTTGCCTGGTATTGTGATCTGTATTGGCCACTGTCAGAAACAGGATATTGGGCTTGATGGACCTTTGATATGATCCACCATGGCATTTGTATGTGCATGCAGTCAGACGCATGCTGACAGTTACTGTTTCCTGGTAAGTGTATTATCTCTGCCTAGATAATAATGTGAACCCCAGAGCATGCATACAATCCACTGGAGAAAAACCCTGACAGGACTTGAGACCTTCAACAGGCATCTGCATAGTCTGTCAACACTGAAAAAAATACATGATATATGTTGCACACATGCCCATAGATGGAAAAATAGAATACCCAGAAGAAGAAAGAGAAAACAATAGTGGGTTTGTAGTTGCATAATAAATGCCATTCATTGAGCATACTTTTCTTTTTATAGAATAGAAAATTATGTATACACGCAATGGACTGAGATATATAAGCAATCCGCAACAGTCTGTAAATGTTGAATCAGTGATGTACACACAGCTGTAATGGAGCACCTTTCTCTCGTAAGTTGGACCCAAAGACTATTTTTAAGAGCAGAAGAACATAAAATATGCCATATTGGGTCAGACCAAGGGTTCATCAAGCCCTGTATCCTGTTTCCAACAGCAGCCATTCCAGGTCTCAAGTACCTGGTGGGTTCCCAAAGGTATACACATTCCATGCTGCTTTATCCCAGGGGTAGGCAGTGGATTTCCCCGATTAGTCATAAATGTGACACATTGTAGTTTCATTGTGTATCCCTTGTATTTCAACTTTTTGAAGGAGTAAACAACAGATCTACATATCTCCAGGTACAAGCAGGAATGCAGTCTTCACATATGGGTGATGTCTGCACCAATGGAGCTTGCGCGGGGATGCTTCCCAGCATCCAATTGGAAAGCTTTTGGGAGCAATCCATTGTGCATCTGCCTTCCCAGCTCCTCTCCTCAGTTCTTCATTTTCCGCTGAGTCATCAAGTCACTTTGTTCCTGTCACCGCTGAAAAACCTATTATTTCTTTTTTTCGTTTCTTTTCTTTTCTTCCTTTTTTATTTTTCATCGTGGTTTTTGTCAGTTTAGGCCTACATGCCTACAAAGCCTTTACTGTGAGCAGTAGTTCACCAGTAAAGCATGGATAAACCACATAGTGGGTTTAAAAAATGTAAAAAGTGCTCAGCCACAATTTCAGTCACAGACATGACTGGTGCCTCAAATGTTTGGGGACCGAGCACCAACCTCCTGTCTGCCCCCTCTGTCAACAAATAACCAAGAGAGGCCTACAAAACAGCCAGACAATTTGGAACTTTGTTTGCCTCGGACTCTGTTTCACTGGCTTCCACATCATCAATGGTCTCCACTTCTTTGCATGAGTCATAGGTATTCCCGAAGTCCAAACACAAGGGTAAGTCCAAATCATCAATATTGGCATCTAATACCGTTATTGATACCACAGTGAAGTCCCATAAGCATCGAGACTCCCCATGGGGTGCCTCAGATGCTGACCAGCCAGCCAAACAGCCCTGGCAAGAGAATTCTTCCTCCAAAGTACAGGTGGGGCTCCGGGACGTTCCCGAGGCATCGACCTCCAGAGAGCTACCGGTGCCATGCTCTGGAATGCTGGCCCAAAGCCCCGTTGCTGCACCTACCAGGCATCAGCAATTTCCTTAGATCAGTGCATGCTGACTATTGAAAGAAATTTGGCAGCACTCCTGATTTATTTATTTATTTATTTAACATTTCTTATATACCGCGCTATTAAGATCAGTGCGGTTTACATTGAACAAAATATACAACAATGTATGCAAGTAACATTGAGTTTACATAGAACATGGGAATATATAACATGGATTAACAGGGAAAACTATGTACAGTCAACATCATATATGTATATGTTTTTACTAAATAAATATGTTAGCTCAAGTGGATATTATCTGCGTAATTTATGTAGGAGGCGGGAATCAACAGAGGATGTGGAGCTATCGTGATGGCCTTGATACTAATTTCATTAAGAGTACCGGGTACAGGTACTGGAATTAATGCCACCAGAACCCTCAGCATCGACATTGATGCCTTCTCTGGCACTGATCGATGCCATTATTGCTCAGCAGCCTCAAGCTAACAAATCTCTGCATACTGATGTATCAGAGTACCGATGTTGACATTGACATTGAGCCATATCCAAGGACCATTGATAATTCAATTCCTCCCGGACTCAGACTCCACCTCATCTGAGTCTGAGCAAGAATTGCTCGATTCCCGGGACCTTCCCGACATCCCATCAGATCCATCACCACCTCACGGGCAGCGCTAATCCCCTCCAGATAACATGTCCTTCCAGGACTTCATTCGTGACATGGCAATGGGTCTTTCCATCACTGCATCTCTTCGGTTCCACCAGGTCGAGAGTCGAGAACACTCAATGCTTTTACTAGGTGCTGTTTCCAAGCATGCATATTAGTATCCCGGATCAACTCCTACATGCTCTATATGGACATGTTCCTCAAAAGACATCAACAGGGATCTGGATGCTTTTACTCCTTTGATTCTAGGTTACAAATGGACTGCTTTTCAAGCACTCATCCAACATAGCCAAAATGCATCCAAATTTCTCAAAAGAGCATCTTTTGATGCCTTTGAATAGACCAGAAGGGCATCCTCTCTCTGCATTGGGGCCCGCAGGATGGCTTGGCTACAGGCCTCAGACCTAGAACAATGGGTACAGGATAAATTGGCCAAAATTCTCTGTATGTGGAGAATCTATTCAGAAGGGATGGAGAAAAAAAGCAGGAGAGATTGAGACGGATGATCTCACCCTGAAATGTCTCTCCGGAAAAACTGCTGATCCCTCCAAGAGGAAATCATTTCCCAAAAAGAAGTACTATCCTTCTTATACACCTTCTACTCCCTGCCATCCTCAGCAGCCTCAACAAAGGCAACAGGCTCCTCGCCAACTGAAGAAGCCTAAGACCACAAAGTCTCAGTCTCCAGCGCACCCTCAGCCTGCACCTGGCTTTTAACTCATTGCCAATCTGACTCTGGTTGAACCTCAGCCCACACATATAGCAGGCAGCCTTTGCCTTTTTGCCTACAAGTGGCACCTGGTCACAATAGAGCAATGGACACTACAGATTGTCAAAGGGGGGGTATCGACTTTACTTCCAAACTTTACCCCCCTCCAGATTCAAAGAGAAATATCACCCTCAACCCCCTAAAGTGCTTTCCTCCACGCAGAGGTGACCACCTTGTTGGCACAGGGTGCCATAGAAAGAGTTCCTCCTTCAGAAGAACGAGTGGGCTTTTACTCCCCTTACTTTGTAATCCACAGAAAACAGGGAGATTCAGACCCATTTTAGATCTCAGAGACCTAAACAAATTCATGGTCAGAGAAAAATTCAAGATGATTTCTCTGGGAACTCTTCTACCGTACCTCCAGCGACACAATTGGCTCTGCTCTCTTGACTTGAAAACGTCATACACACAGCTTGAGGATAAGGTCCCAAGGTGGTGAACTGGATCAGAAAATGGTTGACTGATAGACCACACAAGGTGACTGTAAACAGAACTCACTCGGATGAAAGGAAGGTGATTAGTGGTGTGCCCCAAGGTTCAGTCCTGTTCAATGTATTTGTGAGTGATATTACTGAAGGACTGAAAGGAAAAGTCTGTCTTTTTGCAGATGACATGAAAATCTGCAACAGAGTAGACTCCCCTGAGAGAGTGGATAACATGAGGAAAGATCTACAAAAGCTGGAAGAATGGTCTAATGCCTGGCAGTTAAGATTTAATGTGAAGAAATGCAGTGTCATCTACTTGGGAAGCAGAAATCCAAGGGAATTGTATGCAATAGGGGCGAGAGGTTGGTGTGCACAAACCAGAAGGACCTCAGAGTGATTGTTTCTGAGGATCTCAAGGTGGTGAAACAATGTGACAAGGCGGTGGCAAAAGCCAGAAGGATGCTGGGTTGCATACAAAGAGGAATTACCAGCAGAAAGGAAGAGGTACTAATGCCACTGTACAAGTTGCTGGTGAGGTCGCACTTGGAATGTTGTGTTCAATTTTGGAGACCATATCTCATAAAGTATATAAAAAAACTGGAAACGGTTCAGAGGAAGGCAATCAAAATGATTTGGAGCCTGCATCAGAAGACTTATGAGAATAGACTTGAAGACCTAAATATGTACACTCTGGAGGAGAGGAGGGACAGGAGAGATATGATTCAGACCTTTAAATACTTAAAGAGTTAACCAAGAAACCTCTTCCAAAGACGAGGAAGCTGTAAAACTAGCTGGCATAGCATGAAGCTGTAAGGGGGTAAACTGAAAGGCAAAGTCAGGAAATACTTTTTCATTGAAAGGGTGTTGGATGCTTGGAATGACCCCCCCCTCCTCCCCAATGGAAGTGGTGGGGGCAAATACAGTGACAGAATTCAAAATGGCATGTGACAGACACAGTGGATCCCTTTATAGTATCAGGATAAAATCAAAATAAACATAACTATCTCTTATATCTCAACAAATAGGGGTGGACCTACACGGAGCGGTGGTATACCCCTAAAGAAAGGCATGGGGAGGGGTGACCTGCATGGAGCGGCAGGTGTTCCTATTCTTGCTGCCTTGCTGGGCAGAGTAGATGCACCATACTGGTCTTTATCTGCCGTTATATACTATGTTATCTATCTCACAGATAGTATCAGTAGGAGTCAGTCTTCACAATCCACACTCCTCCCCTCGGAGTTGTAGGTATACTCTCTTTTTTCCTCTGCTTCTCAGCTACAATCTCACAGGAATCAACTCAGCACATTGGTCTGAGGGTTTCAACGTACTATCTACGATGATGGCCAGATCCTTTTCCTGAATGATGATTCCTAATGTGGAACTTTGCATTGTGTAACTGTAGTTTGGGTTGTTTTTTCCTAAGTGCATAACTTTGCACTTGTCCACATTAAATATCATCTCCAATTTGGACACCTAGTCTCCCGATTTTTCAAGGTCCTCTTGCAATTTTTCATAATCCTCTTGTGCTTTAACAACTTTGAATAATTTTCTGTCATCTCCAATTTGATCACCTGACTTGTTATTCCCATTTCCAGGTCATTTATAAATATGTTAAAAAGCAGCAGACCCAACATAGATCCTTGGGGTACTCCACTATTCACCTTTCTCCATTAAGAAAATTGGTCTTTAGCCCTGCTGTTTTCAATCTTTTAACCATTTTCTAATCCACAATAGTACACCACCCCCTACCCCATGACGTTTTATTTTTATTTTATTTTATTTATTTATTTATTTAACAGGTCTTATATACCACCCCATCATGAAATTCAAAGCCGTTTACAATAGAACAACTGGAACTTAATGAACAGGGAAAGAACTTGGAAGCTTTTTCATTTCTGCAAGAGTCGCTCATGAGGGACCTTCTCTAAGGCTTTCTAAAAATCCAGATACACTATGTCTACCAGCTCACCTTAAACTAGCTGTTTATTCACACCTTCGAAAAAATATAATAGATTAATGGGACAAGACTTTCCTTGGCTAAATCCATTTTGGCTTCCTGCCATTAAGCCATGACTATCCATATGTTAGTAATTTTGTTCTTTATAATGGTTTCTACCATTTTGCTTGATCCAGACATCAAGCTCACCGGTTTTTAGTTTCTTGGATCACCCCTGGAACCCTTTTTTTTCACAAGGATGATGTTTATTAAACCAGAAACATGTACAACACCTGGGTGCAGTGAGTACCCTTACATTGTGCCCAGTCAAACAGAACAATAAGTATTTTTCCTTTTTTATTCTTAACTGTATTCCCCCCTCCCCTCCCCCTCCCTTGGCCTGGTCAGTCTCACAGCAAGTATTCATTTCCCATAGTAAAACCCTTCTCAATTCCCATCTTCCCCCACTATAGGGTCACCCCTCCCCCCGAAATCTAGAGAGTGAGAAGTTCATTCCTAGCCTGGGGTTCCCACAGTGCCATAAAAGCCTCCTTCCTCCTAGTGTCCCCTTTAGCATACCTGTATTCCATAAGCATTAATTGGTTGAAGCAGTTCTTCCATTCTTAAGAAATCGGGGCCTCTTTGCCCCTCCAGCGGCGTAGGAGAGGTTGCTTCCCGACAATGTATGCCCTCTTTACTAATCCTGGAACCCTTTTTAAAAATTTGCGTTACAATAGCCACTCTCCAATCCTCAGGTACCACAGATGATTTTAAAGATAGTTCACAGATTACTAAAAGTATGTCTTCAATCTCATATTTCAATTCTTTCAGCACCCTGGGATATATGTTTACTAAATAATAGCACATGCTATCTGCCACCATGCCTATAGGAATAACATAGGCGTTGCAACAGATAGTGCACGCTAATGTTTAGTAAACATGCTCCACACTCGGTCATGCTATCATTCTAACCTAAGTGTTCATCGAAAGGAGCAGTACATGCAGCAGAGTTCCTCAAATTTGGTGACAATTGTGATATATTTTAATATATTAACATATGAAATTATGTGAATTTTTATTTTACCTATAAAATGGTTTTCTGGTTTTTCTTTCGCCTTTGGTTAATTTGTTTGCTTTTCTTGTTTTTGGAGGAGAGAAGATCTGATCAGAGCTTTGAAAGGAGGAGGGAATAAGATGTTGGAAGTGCGATCACTACATAAAAGAGAACTTGAGGCAGAAAGGGACGAGGGAAGGGGGATCCTAAATCAGGGACAGAGGACCCACTCACACTTTCCCTTTCTATCTTCTCACTTGCACCCCTGTTCCTTCATTCATTTTTCACATCCATTCTGATTTCTCCAGTCCCTTCATTGCCCCTCCTTCCCCCCAGTTCCTTCTGTCAATTTCAGCAGAAAAAGGATGTGATAGTTCCACTGTATAAGGTCTCTAATGAAAGCTCATTTGGAGTACTATGTACAGTTTTGGAGATCACATCTTGAAAAGGATATAAATAGGATGGAATCAGTCCAGAAGGCACCTACTAAAATGGTTAGTAACCTTTGTCATAAGGTATATGGGGGCAGATTTAAATATCTAAATACATATACTTTGGAAGAAAGGTGGGCCAGTGGAGATATAATGGAGGTATTTAAATAATTCTGGTACAAGCACACAAGGGGTGAGCCTATTTCAGCTGAAACGAGACTCTGGAATGATGGATCATTGGATTAAGGTGAAAGGGAGTAGACCCATGTGTAATCTAAGGAACTATTTATTTATGGAAAGGGTGATGGATGTGTCGCTTGGCCTCCCAGCAGAAGGATTGGAGACGAGAACTATGTCTGAATTCAAGAGGGCAAGCACAGAGGATCTCGGAGGAAGAGAGAGGATTATAGAGCTTAGTAGTTGGTATGGATGGGCAGATTAAATAGGCCATATGGTCTTTATCAGCCATTATTTTCTATGCTCTGTTTCTCACCCTCTGATCTCTGAGTCACTTTCTTCCTCTGATCCCTTCAGCCATCCTCCCCTCTCACCTTAGGGCTAGGAAGAGGACAGCAGCAGCGCAGCACCCTATACACCTCATTCTCAATGCTTGGAGCAAATATACTATTGAAGTGCATGAGGAACCATAATGTTGCATAGTTCAAACCATGATGCTTCAGTCATGAGCAGTGGAGGATGAAGGTGTGTCTAAAGGTGCCCCACCTATGCTGTTACCCTCCTATGCTTAAGTCAGGATGGGAGGGTGAATGAGGAGATGGAAGATATGAGCTCCACCATTGATTTGTCCAGGTCCCTGTTGTCTTTCAACAAATCCACACCAACTGATCAATTCTACAGCCATGGCTGCATTTTGTAGCTCTTACTGCACCTGTCAATTTGTAAGAGACTGAAGGCCCTGTTTACACCTCTGTGGCATTTCCTGCATCTATTAGGTTATCCGGTAGTCCAAAAAAATCACTCTAATAGCCAAGAGGGAGGGTATCCTGCTCTGACTCCTAAGAGAGTAGGCTGAGAAAATACCGGAAGTTACCATTACTTGTCACCCAAACCCTCACAGCATATGGATCCATTAAGAATGCATGAGAACCCAACACTCTTCATACAATATTAAGGTAAAAAATAGTTACTGGAGCTGATAGGAGGACCTGCCAGGAGTAGCTAGTGTTTTCAGTACTGGTTTAGATTGACCAGCTGGAGAGAGGCTGCCAAGTCCTGGTGGCATTGGTTAAGATTTTGACTTTTGGGGACAATGAGCAGGAGCATATGATCCTTGCAGGTTTAAACTGTGCAACGTCATCGCCAGCCAGAGTATCTGACATTTAAAGGGATTGCATATCCGTGCATGCTATGCTCTCTAACAGCTTGATAAAAAGGGCAGAAGTGAATGGTGGCTCTCCTCAGCTTCCAGATGTCTGTGCCATTTTGCAAACTGTGTTTGATTGGACTTCTGCAATGTTAGTACAGAGCTGAAAAAGTAGTTGGTAAGTATACTTCATTTTCCCAGTGGGGTAGGCACGTTTCCTGTGTACTGCAAGGAAAGGGTATATATAACAGAGAAGAGTAAAGGAAATTTTAAAAAAAGACTGATGAACCTTGTTCAGTGGATTGGCTGTTTTATTAGTTATAATTGTAACACAACCGTTCACAGCTCACATTAAAGGTGCTAATATGCCCTTCAGTGTTTATAAAGGGTGTGAATTGATTTTTTTAAAAATTAAGGTGATTTATAAAAGTAAAAACATGTTTTACTCTATTTCAGGTCCTGAAGTGTGAGTAACCATGGAAGCAAGTATGCTGGAAGAGAAAAGCTCCAAGAATGGATTTGATCTATTCACTGTGTATAATATTTATTTATTTATATATCTGTTTTTGCTATATCTTTTTTCTACAAGTCAAAATGGTATACAATGAACAGGGTGAAACGTAGAACTTACAGGTGCATTTAAGTTACATTGTACATGATATAGACGAGCAAGGGGACTAACAACTTCAAAACACTGTATAGTGCATTTAGGTGCGCCTGGGTTACATGAACTTAACTGAGTAGGGGTAGGGTACAATGCATAGAAGTCATCAGGCAACATGGAATTCAATATGCTTTATATGCTGATGACATTATGGTATACCCTCAATTAAACTTAGACAAGCCTGACTACGCTCCTATTACCAACTGCCTTCAGGATCTATACTGTTGGTTATCTAACAACAATCTTAAGATCAATTTTAAAAAGACTGAAGCACTTTTCATCACACGCAACAATAACTTTTCTCCCCCTCAGTCCATTGACTTTATTAATGAATCTATTCCAGTCAAAGAGGAGTTCAAATATTTGGGTGTAATATTAAATAGGAATCTAAACTTTCACTCACACATTGCTAGGACCACTAAGAGCGCTTACCACAAGTTGGCTATTATACAAAGATTAAAGCCTATCTTACATCATGACCATTTCAGGACTGTCTGCCAAGCTATTATAACACCTATACTTGATTACTGTAATTCATTATTCCTTGGACTACCTACCTCAACAATTCATCCTCTACAGTTGGTTCAAAATACCACAGCCCGTATTCTTACAGGTACTACAAAACACCAACACATAACCCCAATCCTGAACCAATTACATTGGTTCCCAATCTTTTTAAGAATCAAATTTAAAACGGCCCTCATCATTTTCAAAATTCAATGAAGCCTGGCCCTCAACCCACTCAATGATTTAATAAAGATTAAATCCAACAATAGACCAAGACGTAGTCAGATGATTGACATTATTCAGACCCCTTCTGTGTACTGCAAAACTATGAACTCAGCTTCCAGAAGAGCTCTGTCCCTAGCAGCGCACTCCCTTTGGAACTCCCTCCCTCAAGATATAAGATCAACTTATGATGCCAAAGACTTCAAAATAAGACTGAAAACCTTTCTTTTCATTGACTACTATGGGACTTCACATTTCCTACCATCATCTTCTATAAAATCCTAACCCAATATACAGTATATGCTATATATAGATCACTCATTTTATTTTAATAAGTTCCCTTGTCTCTTATTCTATACCCTCTAACTTTAATCCTTCCCTTCCTATATTAGTTCCCATTTCTACCAACTTAACCAATATAACCCTCCTTTTATTTATATCTTTTATACAGAATTCCATTGTAATTGAAATTTTAAGTGTTTATTGATATTTAATTATTAATTATACCTAATGTTTAGATGTTGTTTTTCTTAGGATATTGATTTTATATCTTTGTAAACCGCTTTGATTAAAGGATAAGGCTGTATATAAAAATCTATAAATAAATAATAGAACAGGTGTACTGTGTTACACAAGCATTGATAAGTGAGTTTTGGGTACAATGCTTAGGACATATTTACATAAGTAGTAGGAGGCTGTGGGGGGAAGGGGAGGGGTGGCTAACAATGGGGGAGGGATGGGGCACTTGGTGGGGGGGGGATACTCTGTGCTTGTGAGTGTTGCTGAGGTGTGGCATTGTGTTGGAGGTCTGTGCAATAGTGTTCCTGGAAGAGGTAGGTCTTTAGATTCTTTTGGAAATCCTGGGTCAACTTGATGTCCCTTAGTGTGGGGGGTGATGTGTTCCAGAAGGTAGAGGCATAAAGTGAGAATACCCTGAGGCATGTGACTTGGTTGCTCTTGCAAATTTGGGGTTATAGGTTGAGGAGATTCTGTGTGCTGGTTCTTCTTGGTCTGTTGGTGTTAGAAGTGTGGATTAATGTTTGAAGATGTTCAGTGGTGAGGTTGTGTAGTGCTTTGTGAATTGTGGTGAGGATTTTGAACTTGATCCTTGAGGTGATGGGTAGTCAGTGGAGGGATTTTAAGATGGGTATGACGTGAGTCTGACTGGATGCCCAGTGGATGGTTCATGCAGCAGTGCTTTGGGCTAATTGTAATGGAAGGAGGATGTGCTTGGGTAGTCCTTGGTATATCGAGTTGCAGTAGTTCAGTAAGGGGGTGATGGTGGTTTGGCATACCAAGCAGACGTTTTCTGTGGAGAGAAGGGGATGTAGGTTTTGCAGAGTTCTGAGCTTGTAATAGATAGACTTGGTAGTGTACTGTACTTGGGGTTGGAAGCATAGTTGTTGGTCCAGTATGATGCCAAGGTATCTTACTTGGGTCTTAACCTGGAGGTCCATGTTGCCAATTCTGATAGAGGTAGGGGGAGGAGAGAGGGTGAAGCTAGGGTCCCTTGTGACATGTAGATTTCTGATTTGTTAAAGTTGACCAGAGTTGTAGCCAGTTGACTATTTTGGTGAAGCAGGTTGAGATTCTTGAGTAGTCTAGAGCAACTGTTGAGAAAGGTGTGTAAACCATAATGTCGTCAGCGTAGATGAGGAAGTTGATATTGAAGTTTTGGATGATCAAGCAGAGGGATTGAATTCAAATGTTGAAGAGGAGAGTGAGGAGCCTTGGGGTACACCTTGTGGTAGGGTGTAGGGTGAGGATGTTTGGGTTCTGATTTTTATCTGTTGATTCCTGTCATCTAGGTAGGAGTGGATCAATTTGAGGGTTTGCCTTGGGCTCAGATATTGTGAAGTTGGTTTAGCACAGTACGATGCCTGTGATGAGAGTGCTCAGTAGGGAGGTCAGTAGGGTTTCTGCTCTGTAATATGGGCGGAACCCGTGTTTGTGCTGGTCCAGTGGTGCATGTTTATCTATGTGCTCCTGAAGATGGGTTTGTGCAGCTTTTTCTATGACTTTTGCTAGGAACAGCATGCTGGTTATGGGTTTGTAGGAAGCAACGATGCTAGTGTTGAGGTTTGGCTTTTTCAGGAGTGGTCTGATGGATGCTTGCTTTAGTGAGGGTGAGAGGAAGCCTTATGAGAGTGATGTCTGCAGTATTTCTGAAAGGATGGGTAGGAATTGTGTTCTGGTGGCTTTTATTCAGGATACTGTGCAGGGATCGAGCGAGGAGGTGGTCGCGTTGATGTTGGTGATTATTCCATCAAGTTCCTTGAGGGATAGAGTCCTGAAGGCAGCCCAGGGGTGGCTGGATGTGTGTCTCTCTTCTAGCATGGGTAGGGTGAGCTTGCTGGTGTTACTAGTGCCAAGTTTGACTTGTAGGTAGGTGGCCATGACTTGAGGGTTCAGAGTGTTGTCTTGGCATGGCTGGGTTGGATCTTAGTGAGTGTTTTCAGTATCTCAAAGAGATCCCTTGGCTTATTGATGGAGCAAAGTAGAAGGTTGTTGTAGTATTCCTGTTTGGCTTTCATGGTGTTTTTGCAGTAGGATCTTAAGTTGTCCAGGTATAGTATGTGCACTTGGTGGTCTTTAGATCTTCTCCACTGGCATTCAAGGCTACAAAGGTTATGCTTTTGTGTTCTTAATGCTGTGGAAAATGGGAGCCAGACGTCATGTCTTTGTGGTGGGAGCTCTCGGAGGTGTGAGAACAGCTGCAGAAAGGGTGGAATTTCAGCGGTTGACCGTTGTTTTGAGATTGGTCTCTGCTGAAGTATTTGAGAGGACTGGAAAGGAGTTCTGCAGGAAGGATGGCTCATGAATGACTGGAATTTTCTTGTTGGGGGGAAGGTTTTTGGGGTAGAAGGCTTGTGCACGAATGGGGCACTGTAAAGGTTATGAGGTTGTGGTTGGACCAGGAGAAGGCAGTTACTGTCAGAGGGATGTATCCTGATGTGTTGAGCAGGCAATCAGGGAGGAAGATCAGGTCAAGGATCCCCCCTTTGGTGTGGGTTGGTACAGAAATGATCTGGGAGTAGTGAAGGTTGATCATTGCTTCAAGGAAGGTGGAGGATTGACTGTTAGAGATGAGAGGGGAGGTTCAGGTCTCTAAGGAGGATGAAGTATTTTTGTGTTGATGTGTGGGAGCAGATTGCTTCTAGTAGGGTGGCTAGCTCTTCGGCTTGTTGTGAGGGGCTCTATAGGCTAGACAAATGATGAGGTTTCTGCTTGTTATGGTAAGGATGTCAGTGCTTTGTGTTGAGATGGTGTTTATGGTGTGGAAGTTGAGGATTTTCTTTGTGAGTATGCATATGCCGCTTCCTCTACTGGAGCTACGAGGGCAGTTGTGGATGATATGCATGGAGGTGTGAAGTTGGTTGAATAATACATTATCATTTTCAGTGAACCAGGTTTCAGTAATGCACGTCTATTTCATTGTAATATGTAATATGCCAAAAGGAAACAAATGAAGGCTTAGCATTAAAAAACAAACCTAATGCATTTGTGGGTTCTATATAGTACAGAAAAATAGGGCAAGTACTAAGACTCTGTTCATTTTATCCAGCCTACATGAAATCAACTTACTGATGTTAATAAACAAGACTATATGTAGTAGAAAAGATTTTACCAACTTCGTTGCCTGCACAGAAAAATCTCACTGAAGCTATCACAAATTGTGAAAAGAAAATCATAAGGAAGTCATTAATCTTAAGTGCTGTCAAGTTAATATTGACTCATGGCAACCCTGTAGATAGTTGTGCTAAAATGTAATCAGTCTTCCTCTGGTGGTTAATTAAAATATGGTAGCGGGTAATACTTCTGCCAGTATGATGGTCTGTGGCAGGCTTGCACAGATTCAGTCCTCAATGTCTGCAAATAGGTCAGGTTTTCAGGATATCCCAAATGAATACACATAGGGTAGATTTGCATACAATGGAGATAGTAGGCATGCAGTCCTATCTCATGCGAGTTTATTAGGGATATCTTGAAAACCTGAGCTGTTTGTGTCCCTTGAGGACTGGTCTATGGGGTTCTTCAGTGGTTAGTTCTTTTGTCTTTTTAATTTAAGATCTTTATGCTACCTATGAGCAAGATCTCTCAAAATTTTCATTTTTGCTAGCAAATGTATGCTGATGACATCTAGCTGACCTATTCCTTTATTTCAGGGGATCCTGAAACTGTTTTGAATTTAGAGTCTATCTTCTATCTTCGATTGTCAGCTCGATGAAAGGAAATCTGCTTAACCATAAAAAGACCAAGATTTTAAGGAATGGAAAGTCCAAATTCAAGACTCATTGTTTTGTCTACTCTTTGAAGGAGAGTCTGTGTTTATTAATACAAAAGTCTGAAGTTTGGGTGTCCTAATAAACATCATTACTGATAGAAACCCAAATTGTCGCTACCCATGGAAGTGCTTTTTTTCCAGCTCTATCAAGTGCAGCATTTATAGCCAATCTTAGAGTCAGTATTAATGACCATTATTCATGCTCTGACCTCTTCATATTGCATGGGTCTTCCGAGGACTCTCTTGTATAAGATTTAATTGCTACAGAATGCAGCTGCACTTCTTTTTGTCTGGCTGTAAATTTTCTGATCCTGTCTTGCCAGTTCTTAAAAACATTCCTAGACTCCTGAGGGAGAATGGTCCTGCTTGTTTTTGGATAAAGTTGTCATTTTATATGCCATCAAGAACTTTATGCTGAACATAAGAAATGCCATACTGGGTCAGACCAAGGGGCCATCAAGCCCAGTATCCTATTAATAACAGTGGCCAATCCAGATCACAGGTAACTGTCAGGTTGCCAAAATGGTATACAGATTCCATGCTGCTTATCCCAGAGGTAAGCAGTGGATCTCCCTGGTCTTCTTTTAATAATGGTTTATGGATTTTTTTTCTCCAGGAAATTTTCCAACCCTTTTTTAAATCCAGCTACACTAATGGCTTTTATTACATCCTCCAGTAACGAATTCCAGAGTTTGATTACGCGTTGAGTGAAAAAATATTTTCTTTTTAGTCTTAAATAGGTTACATTGTAGCTTCATTGTGTGTCCCCTAGTCTTTCTACTTTTTGAAGGAGTAAACAACCAATCTATATTTACCTGTTCCACTCCATTCATTATTTTACAGACCTCTATAATATCTCTCCTCAGACTTCTTTTCTTCCAAGTTAAAGAACCCTGACCATTTAAGCCTTTCCTCGTAGGGGTATCCTTCCATCCCCTTTATCATTTTGGTGGCTCTTTTTACTTTTTAAAATTCTGCTATATCCTTTTTAAGGTATGGCGACGACTTGCACATGATATTTAAGGTGTGGTTACACCATGGAGAGCTATAGAGGCATTATAATAGCCTTGGTTTTATTCTCCATTCCATTCCTTATTATTCCTAACATTCTATTTGCTTTCTTGGCCGCCACTGCACACTGGGCAGTGGGGTTTCAATGTATTATCCACAATGATGCCTAAATCCTTTCCCTGGTTGGTGGTTCCTAATGTAGAACCTTGCATTGTATAACTGTAGTATGAGTTGTTGTTCTCTAAGGGGGACATGTTGATCCCAAATAGTGGGGGCTGGACATCCAACATGGACGTCCAGTCCCCGCTATTCCCCTAGACCCGATTCTGAGTGGAGCTCCCTGCACATACTACCGAGATGTACGGGCAGCTCTGTATGGGGGAGGGAGGGGGCGGACTAGAGGAGGAGCGAGAGTGGGCTGGAGGCATGATCCTCAACCTGGATGATCAGGGCCTATTCCGATGATGGCTCTGTACATTGGGGCATGGGGATTTAGATGGGGGTCTTATTCCACCACGGAGGTGGAATAAGTCCCCCCCCCCATGGTGACGGACAGCAGATTCAGACCCCCCACTGATGAGGTGAGCACAGCAGGTGTTTCCCGCAGCTCGATCCCGCCCTTGGTAGGCCCAGTCAGGCAGCGGCGATCGGGGCTCCTGCATGGTGCCCCGATGCCATGGCAATGGGACACCATAGCACCGCTGCTTCATGCAGGAGCCCAGGCTGAGCTAGCCAGATAGACTGCTGGTTGTCTGGGCACTTAAAATTGGAGAACAGTCTGTCTGTCCAGGCCCATTGCACCCGATTCTGATCCTGTGGGGACATCTAGCCCGCACGGGATCAGGATCAGGTGCAGGACCAGCCTGTCTGGATGGGCACCGATGGGAATTGGCCTCAAAGTGCATAACTTTGCACTTGTCCACATTAAATTCCATCTTCCATTTGAATACCCAGTTCTCCCAATTTATGAAGGTCCTTGTGCAATTTTTCAGAATCCTCTTGTGTTTTAACAGCTTTGAATAATTTTATGTCATCTGCAAATCTGATCACCTCATTCGTTATTCTCATACTTTGTTTTGTTGTAAGCTAGCTAGAATATTTGATAAGTGGCCTAGAAACATTTATAACTAAATAATATCTTGTGCTAAACTATCTAGAACCTAGAGGATAGGGTGTTCTCTTGTTGTGCTCCAAAATAGTGGAATCACATACCTCTTGAGGTATGGCCATTGAAAAGTACTTTTAGTTAAGTCTTAAGACTTGGATTTTTGAGCAGGCTTTATTTACATGTATTTTATTAACCACTAATTGTGAGGATTTTTTTTGCATTCTGTTTTTTTCTTTTTTACCAGTTGATTATTTGTTTTGTTTATATTTGTATTAGTTTTCACTTTGTTATTTTGTTATAGTTATTAGCCTTGGACTATGGTAAATTTTGTATTGTGTGATACACAGGTAATTCTTTTTTGTGGACAAGCAGGATAAGTGCTCACATATCCTCACAAGCTCTGCAGGTCCCTGCTGGTTAGAGTTCAAAAGGATCCTGGATTCAAGAACTTCAGCTACTGCACCATTTCATGGTCATCAATTCTGCTTTCAAAAGGACTAAGAGCTCCAAGTGTCACTCTCTAGTGCCCCCAGGGAGGAAAGCTTGGATCTTGCATTCTTCTGGAAGAAAGTATTTTTCAGAATGCTATGCACATGTCCCACATAGCATCCTACCAGCTCTTCATGGGCATGCACTTGTGGAACATGCACAACTTAGATAAGTATGTCAACATTTTCCCTCTGGAAAAAGCGGAGCAAAACTGTTCCCTGGTGATAAAAGGAAAGAAGTATGGAAAATATGTTGTTTGGGTTGCATATCATATTTTTGATATGACATTCAGAGCCTCATCAATGAGTATTGGCACCCGTCACTCTCATTGCGCCGGGCCTCAAACTTAAAGCCCAATATACAGGAGCAACTTACTGATATGTCATGCCATGGAGATAATCACTTTGGAGATAAAGTTTGAGAGGCTGCAACCATGATAAAACAGCATACTGTCAACTAGAAAACCTCCTTTAAGCCCACTTCTGGCCCAGATCTCCTTATCTAGGAGGTTCTACAGTAGGAGGGGCAATGGAGATCCTTCTATTCTCACAGGGTAGGTGTCCCCTTGCACCTCACAAGCCAGGCAACCTTCTTGCTCTGTCCCAGGTAACTGAAAGTTCAGAAACTCCAGCCAGCATTCCAGCCAAAATTATGGGTGAGTTTTTGACCGAACCCTGGAGAACATAGCCAGAACTTGTTCTTTCCCCCTGACAACCTTCCAGTTGAAGGGAAGCTAATGTTTTTTGCAGATTGTTGGCCCCTTATAACTTCAAACTATTGGTTCCTCAAAATAGTCTGGGAGGAGTACAGATTACACCTATTAAAACTCCATCCAGATTACCCACCGAGTCCATTTTCTGACCTCTCATCATCAAGACATATTTCTCCATTCTTCAGGCTGCAAATACAATCATGTCTGTCCTACCAGGACAGAAAAGGCTGAGATTCTATGCAAGATATTTCCTGGTGGAATGGGAGTATACACACACAGAAGACTCTTCTCCCCCCCCCACCCACCCCCCACAATGAAAGAAGCAGGCATGTGAGGCTAGTTTGTAGTGCATTCCAACACTGAAGCAGAACTGAGGCACTCAGTTGATTTATTTGCCCTCTCCTCTTAATACATAACCAGAGACTCCAACTTCACCCCACTTCCTATCATTACCATTGACCAAGCTAAAGTACTTGTAAAACACAAAGTTCGCTACTTAGGAGTCACTAGACCAACACCTAACCCTAACAGTCCACATCAGCAACATAACGAGAGCCATTTACAGTAAAATCAAAACAGTACAACACCTAAAACCACTTCTGAACCCTCAAGACATTCGCACCATATTCCAAGCTCTCATCTTTCCCCACCTCAACTACTGTAATCTCTTCCTACAAGGCCTTCCCAAAAACGCTTTTCACTCTATTCAACTGGCTCAAAACACTGTTGCACGCATCCTCTGTGATGCCTCCAGGATCAATCACATAAGCTCACTCTACAAACAACTACACTAATTATCCATCACAGAGTGAATTAAATACAAAGCCATCTTCAAAATCAATCACAACCTCTCCTCCACCTACCTACAATCACTGCTACAGAAAGTGCCTAACTGCAGATCTAGAAAAACAGACTCTCAGAATACCCTAGCCATACCAGCAAGCAACTCAAAAACCTACCACTTCACTTCTAGAAGAGCCTTCTCCCTATATGCCCCCACATTCTTTAATGCCATCCCACACATCTTACGTGCCACAGGTGACTTAATGTCATTTCATAGAAACCTGAAAACTCACCTATTCCTGGAACACTTCCCCAATAAAAAGTAACCACCTACTTGAATGAACATATTGAACCTTCCCTCTCTCCCCCACCCACAACCTAACTCAAATCACCCTGGTCCCCTCCTCCCTCCTTTCCCTTCCAAGTTAATGCTCTGTTCCTGTTAAGTTGATAATGTTGTTTTATTTCCATTTTATATTGTTCAATTGTCATATAATCCATTTTCTGTAAAGCCCTGTTGAGCTATGTTACATGTAAACTGCTGTGACTCTTAGACTCACCCTTCAAACATACTGTACAGAGACCAACAAAGCAAGAAGGGAATACCACACTAAATTAATAATGAAATCAATAAATAAACCCAGAGAACTGTATGATATAGTTAAAAAATTAGCAAAAGAAAATAGTCAAGCTCATAACGCAAACACCCTTGAACCACAGGAATTTGCTGCATATCTAAATTCAAAATACCCCACGTCATCACACAACTGGCCTTCTCCTCCAGGCACTGGCAAACTGACAGACCAAACTATTGTCAACACATTGTTATGGTCTTTCAGTTCCACATCCACAGAACACTTGGAGCACATACTCTACAGCCTCAATACCACAACATCCCCACGGACCCATGCCTAGCAACCTGGTTTAAAATCACAAGAGCAGAGCTTGCTCCAATCCTTCACAAACTAATCTTGACTTCCTTCACCCAAGGATATATCCCTGCATTCCTGAAAACAGCATCCATCCCTTCAATCCTCAAAAACCTTAAGCTCGAGCTCTTACAGGCCTATCTCCAGCTTACCCTTTGTTGCAAAAATTATTGAGAAAATAGTCCTCCACCAATTGCAAGATCATATTGACTCAAATGCTCCCTTGGACATGCAGCAACATGGATTCTGCAACAATCACGGAGTAGAAACCTGCCAGTTCAGGTCACAGTGTCTGAAGCTGAGAGACGGGAGATTCGTGTGGGCTTTGCAGGAGGGTTGTTGGAGGATTCTGCTCTCCTGCCTGCCCTGGAAGTTACACTCTCTCCCGAGATGTGGAGCCTGCCGCCGCTTCCTATCTATGCTGCACCTGATCCACTGGCTGGTGTGATTGTGGAGTCGGAAGGCGGCACCCAAGACGTGCTGTTGCAGGGAGTTTTGGGGGAGAAAGTGGAGCAGCTACCCTGATACCATCTGGGTCTTGTGATGGAAGTGTGTTGGCGGGTGTGCCATTCCCGGATCAAGGGGAGTTTGCAGGGAAGGATTTGGAATTTGGATCTTCAAAAGTGCC
This sequence comes from Ichthyophis bannanicus, assembly GCA_033557465.1. Classification (NCBI taxonomy): domain Eukaryota; kingdom Metazoa; phylum Chordata; class Amphibia; order Gymnophiona; family Ichthyophiidae; genus Ichthyophis; species Ichthyophis bannanicus. The sequence continues at coordinate 1,417,724,700 of CM066031.1, read as the reverse complement.
TCTTTCCTTTGTTTTATCACACCCACAGAAATTACTTTGGAGACTATCTGGGAGGCAATCATGTCTCTTTCTGAAGCCTTGGTTTGACAAAATACTGGACTCTCATATCAGGTAAATAATGTTGTTCAGAAGTTAGAGGCTTATGTAACTATAACTGACTCCGTTAAAAAGAAGGTAGAAGAACATGAGATAACTTTAAATACATTTGGGGATACTAACACGGCACTGATTAAAGATAACACCTTATTTCGGGCAAAAGCCGAAAATTTAGAGAATTCGGCTCGTGCCTCTAATCTTCGAAATTTGAATTTCCTGATGATCAAGGGTATTTCCTGATGATCAAGGGTATTTTGCCATCTGAGCTCTTTAAGAGATACTTGACTGAGATTTTGGCCGTGTCAGCGGAGTTAATGCCACCGATTGTAAAAGCTTTTTACTTGTCATCGGGTAAAAGAGCCACCTGAGTCCCGGAAGAAGTGTTTACCATGGATGCTATAAACATCTCAGTTATTACAGTCTCCTAGTCCAGCAGAGTTAAGAACTTCTACACTGTTGGTAACATTTGTTTTACCATTAGATAGAGACTGGTTGCTTAGATTATATTATACTAAGGGGCATGTTTACTAAAGAACGCTACTTGTGCTGCGTCCCGTTAGTGCGCGGTAAGGTACCTTACTGCACGATAATGGCGCTTTAACAGGCGATAAGGGTTGAGCTATATCTCAGAGAGGGTATTGGGTTAAACAGGATAAAAGTTTTGCCGGAAACAAAATACCCTGTTGAATCTCTATGGATAGAAATTCCATGTAAAAAGAGGAAGGCAATGGCAGTGGGGGTGTACTACGGTTCACCTGGCCAGAATGAACAGATGGATGATAAAATGCTAAAAGAAATCAGGGAAACTAACAAAAGTTACAAAACAGTAATAATGGGTGATTTCAATTACCCTGGTATTAACTGGGTCAATTTCACAGCAAGACATGCTAGGGAAATAATGTTTCTAGATGAAATAAACAACTGCCTCATGGAGCAGATGGTTTATGGACCAACATGAGGGGAAGCTATTTTAGACCTAGTCCTTAGTGGAACATAGGATCTGGTGTGAGAAATAAGTGTTGGGGCCCCTTGGTAATAGTGATTATAACATGATCACATTTGATTTAATAAATAGAGGGAGGACAGCAAGAAAATCCACGAACACTAGCATTTAACTTTCAAAAGGGAGACTATGATAAAATGAGGAAAATGGTTAAGAAAAAACTAAAAGAACGTTCTGCAAAGATTAAAGGCTTACATCAAGCATGGGTGTTTAAAAATACTATCTTGGAAGTCCAGACCAGATGTATTCCACGCTTTAAGAAAGGCAAAAGGAAGGCCAAATGACTGCCAGTATGGTTTAAAGGTGATGTCAGAGAGGCTGTTGTAGCCAAAAAGCACCTTTCAAGAAATGGAAAAAGGAGAGAAATGACAAAAACAGGAAACAATATCAGTACTGGCAAGTTAGATACAAGGCACTGATAAGGCAAGCAGAGAGAATTTGAAACAAAGTTTGGCATGGAAGCAAAAATGCATAATAAAAACTTTTCCAAGTACATTTGTAGCAAAAAAACCTGTGAGAGTCAGTAGGATCATTAGATGATAGAGGGGTAAAAGGGATGCTAAAGGAAGACAAGGCCATAACAGAGAAATGGAATGCATCCTTTGCTTTGGTCTTTCCTGAAGAAGATGTGGGGAAGTTACCAATGCATGAAATGGTATTTAAAGGTGATGTAGTGGAGAAATTGAAACAAATTGAAATTGAAACAAATCTCTATAAACTGGGAAGATGCAATACAGCTATTTGATAAACTAAAGAGTCACAAATCACCTGGACCGGGTACATCCCGGGTGCTAAAAGAATTGAAATATGAGATTGCAGATCTACTAATAATAATCGGAACTATCATTAAAATCATCTCTAATACCTGAAGATTGAAAAGTGGCCAATGTAAGGCAAGTTTTTGAAAAGGCTTTCAGGGGGTGATCCAGGAAACTACAAACCTGTGAGCCTGATATCAGCACAAGGCAAAATGATAGAACCTATTATAAAGAATAAAATTACTGAACATTTATTTATCAGTTTTTATATACCGCTTTATCATTTCAATCAAAGCGGTTTACATTGAAACTTAAACTTGGTAACGTACATTAAACAGGGAACATTGATAACTTGGATTTTTCTGAGGCAATGGAGGGTTAAGTGACTTGCCCAAGGCCACAAGGAGTGCCAGTGGGAATTGAACCCTGGTCTCTGGGTTCCCAAGCCAGTGTTCTTAACCATTAGGCTACTCCTCCACTCCATGTAGATAATCATGGTTTAATGGGAGAAAGCCAGCATGGATTTACCCAAGGCAATTATTGTCTAACTATTCTTATATATTTTTAATGGTATGAATAAACAGATAGATAAAGGTCAGCCAGTTGATATAGTATATCTTGATTTTCAGAAAACCTTTAACAAGATCATGGGATAGAAGGCAGTGTATGAGTACTATTGTGGATTAGGAACTGGTTAAAAGATAGAAAGCAAAGTAAGGCTAAATGACCAAGTTTCTCAATGGAGAAAGGTGAATACTGGAGTACCCCAGGGATTTGTGCTGGGCTTGCTGCTTTTTAACATATTCATAAATGACCTGGAAATGGACACAATGAGTGAGATGGTCAAATTTGCAGATCATACAAAATTATTCAAAAATTGCAGGAAGACCTTGAAAAATTGGGAGATTGAGTGCCCAAGTGACAGATGAAATTTAATGTAGACAAGTGCAAAGATGCACTTAGGCAAGAACAACCCAAACTATAGTTATATGATGCAAGGTGTTCTACATTAGGAGCCATCACCCAGGAAAAGAATCTAGGTGTTATCATGGATAATACGTTGAAAGAATATAATGCACACTAGAGATTGTATGCAGATGACATTCAAATATTCATTTGAGTACAAAGAAAAACATTCTGCGTCAGCACTTGGGTTGCAGCAGCACGCACCTGGATGCTATCAAATAGCCTTGCTTTGAATTTAAAAACAAACCAGAAGTTATGTTAGTAAATTGTTCAAAAACTGTAAATAAACCTGTGTCCGTTCTGATCGATTTTTTTTCACATTGTTTCTCACCTGACATTCATAATTTTGGTGCTTTACTACTATTAACGTTTAAATCTCATTAAGGTGATGGTGAAGGTTTCCTTTTATAAATTACTTATATTACAATGACTAAAAGCAGGGCCGGATTTACCTTGAGTGAGGCCCTACGCCAACAAAAATTGTGGGCCCCCAGCAGGGGCGGCCCAAGGGGGGTGCGGGGCCTCATTTGCATAAGGGGCCTCATTTGCATAAATATTTGCATAATGTTACCATATACTAACTTTTAGTAAACGTGCCTCTTAATGAGTGTATGGATAAAGAAAGACTAAAAGATTTCTACATTACTATAATCCAGTGCCAACTGCCAGACACATTAGGAACTACTACAAACACTGCCCATTTAGAACCCATAGTAAACCCGCCGTATCCTAACAGCACTACCAGGACTCACAAAGCACCATACTCTACCAATCAAAAGGCAACACTGCAAATATTAAACCAATACATTTCAGAGAACAACAATACATGACCTACTGGGGAAAGAGAACAAGTGGCAATGTCAAATAGGAATTATATAAACAGAACACCTCAGCTCAGTTACACATGCAGAACATAGACCATCACCAAACAAGTAATCACAATTTAGAAACAGGAAGACAATAATTAAACTGGGAATCCCAAAAGCCAAACTTGGAATGTACAACACTGTAGAAATAAAGCTATACATTAATTTGCTCTTGTACTAAACAAAGCGCAGACGTTAATGATGCACATTTACCAGAGCTGACATATTCCAATTAATAAATTCAAAATAAAGAGATATTTTTCTACCTTTTGTGCATTTTTTTCAGCTGCAATTGCTCCAGCCACTTTCTTCTGGTTTCTTCGTGTCTTCTGCTAACTCTCCATCGTCTGCTGTCCATTTGTCCTTTCTTCTCTCTTCTAGATTTTTTTCCATTCTCTCTCTACATCTGCTTTAACATACTAATCTTTCTCCTTTTGCTCTTTCCTCATTCCTATTTCATCCACTCAAATTTTACCCCTCCATCCTCAATCCCCACTTACTCTCCCAATACCCGGCCAATTGTAGATTTTTTATCCCTTCCACACAAAATATTTTTCCCTTCTCCATTTTACTCTTCCAGCCCCATCCCATTCTAATCCTCCCCCAACATCAGCTCCCTTCTAGTTCCAGCCTCACCCAGCATCCATTCCCTTCTAGTCCCTGCATCAGCCCATTTCCAGTCCTAGCCATCCATCAGCCCATTTCCAGTCCTAGCAACCCCCCAACCCAATACCAGTCCTAGCCCCCCATCAACCCACTTACAGTCCTTAACCCCCCATCACCCCATTTTCAGTTTAAGCCCCCCCTATAACCCATTACCAGTCCTAACCCCCCATCAGCCCACTTCCAGTCCTAACCCCATCAACCCATTTCCAGTCAGCCCCCCATAGCCCATTGCCAGTCCTACCCCCCCCATCAGCCCACAGCCCATTACCAGTCCTAACCCCATCATCCCACCTCCAGTTTTAACCCCCCAGCCCATTTCCAGTCCTAGCCCCCATAGCCCATTACCAGACAACCCCCATCAGCCCACAGCCCATTCCCCGTCTTAACCCCGCCCAATGCCCATTACAAGTTCTAACACCGCCAACAGCCCATTACCAGTCCTAACCCCATCATCCCACCTCCAGTCTTAACCCCCCAGCCCATTTCCAGTCCTAGCCCCCCCATAGTCCATTACCAGACAGCCCCCATCAGCCCACAGCCCATTACCAGTCTTAACCCCCCCAAAGCCCATTGCCAGTTCTAAGCCCCCCCAACAGCCCACAGTCCATTACCAGTCCTAACCCCATCAGCCCACCTCTAGCCTTAACCCCCCCCGCCCATTTCCAGCCCCCGCCCCCCCAATAGCCAATTACCAGTCCTACCCCCCCCCAGCCCATTTCCAGCCCCAGCCCCCCCAATAGCCCATTACCAGTCCTACCCCCCCCCCGTCGGCCTAAAGTAAAATTTAATTTAAAAAAAAAACCTGGTGGCTGCCGCCGCGGGGCCCCCTCTGCTGCCGCGGCAGCACGGACTGACCCGCGGGGGCCCCGTCTACAAGCTGAAGCCGTCGGTTCGGTTTGTTCTTCCCTCCATGCAGGCTGCAGGCTGTGAGAGACGTGAAGGGAGAGCGTCTCCTCGCGTCTCTGTTAAGCCCGCAAGGGCTGATGGGAAATTTCCCATCAGCCCCTGCGGGCTTAACAGAGACGCGAGGAGACACTCTCCTTTCGCGTCTCTCACAGCCTGCAGCCTGCACGGAGGGAGGGAGGGACGAACCCAACCGACGGCTTCAGCTTGTAGACGGGGCCCCCTCGGGTCAGTCGGTGCTGCCGCGGCAGCAGAGGGGGCCCCGCAGCGGCAGCCACCAGGTTTTTTTTAAAAAATTGTATTTAAAAAAAATGAACTTGTTCTTTTTTTGTGGGCCCCTGCCGGCTGTGGGCCCTACGCCATGGCGTACATGGCGTATAGGTAAATCCGGCCCTGACTAAAAGTCTTTCTTGCCCTTGATGAATTTAGGAACATGCTACAGACTGTTGTCTAAGCTCCTATGAAGTATTGCAGTTCACTTTATTGAGGCTTTTAAAAGGCCTTACAGCTTGTACAGAATTTTGCAGCACACCTTTTGACAGGATGTCCAATTAGGGAATATGTTTCTCTTTGCCTTTATGCTCTACATTGGCTCCCTAACTTGGCCTGTTAAATTTAAGATGATGGATTTGATTTTTAAAATGCAGAGGGAGTCTCTCTCCTAGTTCTTTTGAGTCATTCCTCACATTACATGAGCCCTCTGGATTGCTCCATTCCATGGCTCATGATTTATTGATGGTGCTTTTGATGAAATCATTTTAACATTCTCAGGCTTGTGTTCATGCATTCACAGTCTTAGGTCTAATTTTGTGGAATATGCTACCCACAAATTTAAGACTGGAGGAAGATTTTTATCCTTCATGGTGCTTTTGAGAGGAGCATTGTTGTTGTTGTTAAGTGCCGTCAAGTCGGTGTCGACTCATGGCAACCCTCTGAATAGTTGTCCTAAATTGTGTTCGGTCTTCAGTCAGGCAGCTCATTGTTGATAGACTGGTACCCATAGCTGCAGTTATTGTATCGATCCATCTCATTGCTGGCCTTCCTCTTTTGCGTTGACCTTCTCTCTTGCCAAGCATGATGTCTTTCTCTAATGATCTCTCTCTTCGCATGATGTGTCCAAAGTATGAAAGTCAAAGTCTTGTCATCTGAGCTTCTAAAGAAAGCTTAGGTTTGATCTCCTCTACTACTAATTGGTTTGTTCTTCGGGCAGTCCATGGTATATGCAGTATCTGCCGCCAGCACCATAATTCAAAGGCATCAATTTTATTTCTATCTATCTTTTTCACTGTCCAGCTTTCGCATCCATATGATGTTATTGAAAATACCATGGCTTGAACGAGTCGAATCTTTGTATGTAGAGAGACATCTCTGCTCTTGAGAATCTTGTCTAGGTCTTTAATAGCCATTCTGCAAAGAGCAATGCGTCGTCATATTTCTTGACTGCTTGTTGCTTCTTTATTGATAGTCGATCCAAGTAAGTTAAAATTGTCCACAATTTCAATTTCTTCTCCTTCAACGATGAACTTATTGATTTTACCAGTTGTCATGATCTTTGTCTTCTTTAAATTAAGGTGCAGACCCATTTTAAGACTATTTTCCTTGATCGTGAGAAGCAAATGTTTCAGATCATCTTCACTTTCAGCCAGTAATGATGTGGTATCATCAGCATAGCGAAGGTTGTTGATGAGTCTTCCACCAATCTTCACACCTCTGTTGTCTTCATACAATCCTGCTTCTCTGATGATTTGTTCTGCATATAAATTAAACCTGTAGGGGGAAAGTATGCAGCCTTGTCATAAACCTTTGCTTATTTTAAACCATTCTGTTTCTTCTAGAAAAATAAATAAGGAATACTTTTTCCAGCAAGCTTTTTGAAGGTGACTTAGTTTAGATTGACTTTGAACTTGCATTAATTTTATTGCATTTTTTTTAGTGATACTGCTATTTATTTTATGCTCTGTTTTGTTCTGTTGTCATTGTATTATTTTAATGTTATGGTACAATCTGCTGGCAAGTATATATAAGTGAAATATAAAATTCTATGTAAACAATTGTTGTAGTGTTCTTTGTAAACCGTCTTGATTCCCAGATAAGGCAGTATAAAAAAATCGATAGATAAAATAAGTAAGTATCCTCAATATTATTATGCTGCAAATTTCCCATAAAACTAATATTTGACGACTTGCTCCCTGGCTGTTATCCCTGCCCTAGTACTGTGTTGATTTGTTCAGTACTGTTGTGAACTGGCAGGCCATGAAAGCAGTTCATGGATTGCTTTATGAAAGAATTGATTGGGAGAAAAGTTTGCTTCACCAAATGAGATGCTAATGCTCAACTTTAATCAGCAAATTACCTGTCCTTCAATGAATGAGGAAATAAATAGGAATAGGTATTTTGTTATTGTTAGAGGTATGGTTCTAGAGGCAACAGATGTAGGGGGGGGGGGGGGAAGACCTCTCCTTATCTCCTCTTTTCAGGGTCTTATGGGGTAGAGGATGAATTATTTTCAAGGCCCTAATCTTTGAACGATTTCTCACTCTGGCTTTCACCTTTCACTTGGGTAGTCTTCCACAAAAAAAAGGCAGCTGCCCACTTCAGAAACGAGGGTTAAAAAATACAGTATAGTGTGTGTGTGTGTGTGGGGGGGGATATTTTCAAGTAATTACTATGGTTATCAGACCTGCTAACCACATTAATCACGCTGACCGGGATACCCAGTGCACCGAATATCCATGGTGCGGCACGTGCTGATGCTAACCAGCTGGCACTGAGGCATTCCAGGGGCGGAGTGGAGGTGACACATGGCAATAACCGGGCAATGTGGTATTGCTAAGCGGCAAAAGTTAGGTACATTAAGGCTGGCCAAACTTTCACCATCGCAGCTAACAGGACAGCAGTGGAATGAAGCAATATCTTTTTTGTTGGAAATTTTGGTGAAGTGAGATTTGGACCCTGATGCAGAACCCAAAAGATGTGAAGAGGGTTTGAAACGCAGTATTGTGTTGGATTTTGGACTTTTAAGAGCTGCTCTTCAGAAAGCTAAGCATATGTTGATTAATGAATGGAAGCTTTACATAATGGAATGCTGTATGTAATATGGATTGTTTGGACTATTTTTATATTAGAATAGATTATAAAAAGGACTAGAATGTCTGTTGAGGGATGAATATGAAACACGCATGACAACAAGTCCAACATAAAATTTAAAATTTATTTTTATGAATGAGAGGTTATACAGGGTTTGATTTTTTGAGATTTATTAATAAGAGGACAAACAACTCCAGAAATTCCCAAGATTTTCACTAAATATTTTTTAAAAGCCTCAGATGGTGATAAGGCGGGAATTCTGGGGAAGTTTCATAGATACAGATTTAAGTGTCTCATATGATTCTCATAATTTTCCAACTTCTGACGTATCCTGCACGGAGCGGCAAGTGCACCTGCCACCTTGCTGGGCAGACTAGATGGACCATACTGGTCTTTATCTGCCATCATTTATTATGTTGCTATGTTACCATCAACACTTTGTCCTAAACCAGAGCCAAAATCACAGATTTTCAATTATTTTGTCCATCTCCATGGCCCCAATTCCCTGTTTAGTGTCCTTGATGACTGAATCTTGCTGTTGTGAAACCAACACTATTCTTTGAAGTAACACATTTAAATCTTTAGATGACTGGGAAACTGTGGCATCCAACTTATTGAAGAAAGTCTGAATTTGTTAGCAAAGTCACTTTACCAGAAAAGGGGCTCAAAGAAGTCTTACCAGAATCTGTTTCACGTCACTCTTTCGCTGTTCAAACTTCCATCTACGACAAAAAGGTTGGAAACTATAATTTATACCTCTGTATCCATTGTTTGCAGCAGACTATCAGAGCCACACGAGGATGCTATTACAACCCCTTGGAAAGACCCACCTCCAGGCTCCTCACAACTCATGTTGGCCCTTGTCTACTGTGGGGAGGAAGGGTCTGCACCTTGTCATGGCAAATGTCAAACTTTCCTTCTCAGGCAGAGAAACACCTCTATCCACATCCTCTGCAGTGGGAAGCTTGGAGGGACATCGTCAGAAGGGCCTGGTTTGAGATGAAGGTCAATTCATTGTTGCTTAAGGCCTGGGAGTATGACCTAGGGGGATTTGGTTGGTCCCTCTCTTCTTTGTAGGCATAATTCTCCAAAGAAAAGTTTTTATTGCACAGAGATCTGCCAATCTGTCTCAATGCACTGCCATCTTAGTCCCACCTCTCCTCTCCCAAAACTCTTGATCAAAAAGTATGCCTAGATTCCTTTGACATACACATTTGCTGAATGACCTCTCCTCCAAACTTTTCAGTGGTCATAGGCCCATCAGAAAGCCACCATATTTGCAAATTCTTTTCACGCAGCTCTCATCCAGCTAGTCACAAGTCTTCAGTACTATATTTTCAGCTACAAGTCTTCTCCTACAGTTCTCCTAACTTTGACGTCTTACTCTCAACTTTCCTTACAGATAATAGAATGGATAAACCAGAAATCCTCTACGTTTTCCTGCAGGTAAGTCAGCACCCAGGACTCTACCCAGTTAGTAAAGCAGAAAGGTAAGGTAAGGCCGGTTTCCCTCCAAAATGCTCCCATTTATTAACTATGTCACATCATGTAACTCCTCCCCCTAGCCTCGAATATTGGGAAGCCAGCTAGAAAATTCTTAACAAGTTATACCTTGACCTGGTCCTAAAGAGGTGCTATCCCTGCATGAAAACTAATATACCTAATCCATTAAGAAGAGGCACATATTGAGAGCATTCTTTGAACACCATGGTCATATCATGTTTTCACATACACTAGCCATCCACGAACATAAGAATTGCCATACTGATTCAGAACAAAAGTCCATCGTCCAGAATCCTGTCACCAGCAGAAGCTAATCCACAAGTATTTGTTAGGATCCCAAAAAGTAGCTAGATTACATGCTGTTTACACATAGGGATACGCAATGGCTTTCTTCAAGTCTATCTCAACAGTTTATGGACTTTTCCTTCAGGAACCTAGCCCAACTATGCTAATGGCTTTTACCACATTCTCCATCAATGAATTCTGTAGCTTAGTTGCATCGAGTGAAAAAATGTTTTCTCTGGTTTGTTTTTAAAGTAGAACTTAGTAACTTTATGGCATGTACTCTAGTCTATGTACTTCTTGAAAGAGTAAACATCTGATTTGTGCTTACCCTGTTCTGTTGTACTCATGATTTGATAGATCTTCATTCTCAGAACTGAAGAGCCCAAAATTCTTTAGCCCTTCTCCTTAGGGTAGTCAGTCCACCCCTTTTATTATTTTGTTTACCCTTCTCTATCCATTTTCTAATTTCGTTATCTATTTTCTTTAAAAAAATGTGGTGGCCAGAACTGTGCACATTACTAAAGTGCAGTTACATCATGGAGCAATATAGAGGCATTATTATACTGTTTTATTCTCCATTCCTTTCCTAACAATTCTTGACATTCCATTTGCTTGTTTGACTGCAACCACCATGCCCTGAGCAAATGCCTGGATCCTTTTCCTGAGTGGTTACTCCTAATGTGGGACCTGACATTGCGTAGTTAAAATTTAGGTTCTTCTTCCTTATGTGCATCACATTGTACTTGTCCACATTAAATTTAATTTTCCATTTGAATGCCCGGTCTTCCAGTCTCGTAAGGTCCTTCTGCAATTTCTCTTAATCCTTGTGATTTAATAAATTTGAATAATGTTGTGCTATCTTTGAATATGATCATCTTACTCATTGTTCCCATTTCCAGATCATTTATAAAAATTAAAAAAAACATGATCCCAGTACAGATACCTGGGGCACTCCACAATTAACCTTCCTCCCTGTTTTCTGTCCTTTAACCAGTTCCCAGTCCACACAAGGACAATGGCTCTTATCCCATGGCTTTTAACCTCCTCAGGGCAGGAGTCTCTCATGAGGGACTTTGTCAAACATTTTCTGAAAATCCCAGTACAGTATATCAACTGACGCACCATTATCCACTTGTTTATTCATGTATTCAAAAAATGGAGCAAATTGGTGAGGAAGACTTCCCTTGGCTAAATCCATGCCAAGAGACTGATAAAAGAGTCTTTGCTTTAGAACTGTGCACTGAGCTTTATGATAAAAAAAGTTTTACTCCTGATACAGTAAATTAATGTTATGCAAGATACTGTAGTGCTGCACTGACAGAAAAAAACAGCATATACTGCTGCTGAGGTAACACGTGGATCGTTTCTGCAGCAGGCATACTGCTTTTATCTCTCTGCTTTCCTTTTATTTTAGCATATAGTATGATTACTAGGTAATATGTCAAGTAAGTGGCCTAAATTCCACCCAAGCAGCAATGCAGGGGCAGTCCCGGGCAGAAAGGGGATCCACACAGCGCAGGCAAGCTTACTTTCTCATGTTTGCTGTTGACTCTGCTCTTGTACGCCTGCTGCAGGCTTGGTGGCTATTCCTTGCTGGCCTTCAAAGGTGAAATTAACTAGTTTTCTTGGAGCAAAAACTCTAAAACTTCAAATTGGATACTTAGCTCCTCTTTTTCAAATGCTTCATTCGATTACATTCATGCTTTTTCTCGTGAATCCCAACACCATATGTTGAGGCGCCCATACGTTTCACTAATGCCGTTTCTTCAGGGGATCACCAATCATCACCCATCACTGATGCTGCACACGTATCCAAAACATCCCAGCCGAGCTACTACATGACTGCTGAAATCTTCTCGCTCAGGCTAGGAACGAGAATTCACGAGAAAAAGCATGAATGTAATCAAATGAAGCATTTGAAAAAGAGGAGCTAAGTATCCAATTTGAAGTTTTACAGTTTTTTGCTCCAAGAAAACTAGTTAATTTCACCTTTGAAGGTCGTTGATGCCAATAAGCACAAAATTATGACTTAATTTAAGTCTAAACATAGAAACATAGAAACATGATGACAGAAAAAGACCACATGGCCTATCTAGTCTGTCCTTCCATAACAACAACTACAACAGTCCACTTTTTACCTTTAGAGATCCTCTGTGTTGGTCCCATGCTTTTTTGAATTCAGTTACTGTCCTCATCTCTACCACCTCCACTGGGAGACTATTCCATGGATCCACTACTCTTTCTGTAAAGAAATATTTCCGCATATCACTCCTGAATCTATCTCCCTTCACCCTCATCCCATGTCCCCTCGTAGCAGAACTTGCTTTCAATTGAAAGAGGCTCTCTCCCTGAACATTTATGCCACAGAGGTATTTAAACATCTCAATCATATCACCTCTATCCCGCCTTTCCTCTAAGGTGTACATATTAAGATCCTTAAGTCTGTCCTTATATGCTTTATAATGAAGCCCATTAATCATTTTAGTAGCAACCATCTGCACCGACTCCATCCTGTTCACATCCTTTTGAAGGTGCGGTCTCCAGAATTGCACACCATACTCCAAATGAGGTCGCACCAAAGACTTATACAGAGGCATTATCACCTCCTTTTTTCTGCTAGCCATTCCTCTCCGTATGCACCCAAGCATCCTTCTAGCTTTTGCCGTCGCCTTTTCTACCTGTTTAGCTACTTTAAGATCATCAGACACAACCACGCCTAGGTCCCGCTCTTCTTTAGTGGACAAAAGTACTTCACCTCCTAGTGGTTGGGGCAGGGTACTTCAGGCCGGAAGGTCGGGGGTTCAAATCCCACTAGAGGACAGCAAACTTGGGCCGGAAGGACTGTGGTTTCTAGTCCCACAGGTGCTCCTTGTGGTCTTGGGCAAGCCACTTAACCCTCCATAGCCCATGTTCCCTGTAAAATAGTTATCTCCAAGTTATAATGCCCTATTCAATGTAATTTCAGTTTGTTCAATGTAAACCGCACTGATGCAGAATAGCGCGGTATATAAGAGAATGTAAATAAATAAATAAATACTGTATTGCTCCCTTGGATTGCTGGAGCCCAAATGCATGACCTTACATTTTTTAACATTAAATCCCAGCTGCCAAATTCTAGACCATTCTTCAAGCTTAGCTAGATCCCTCCTCATGTTATCTACACCTTCCTGGGTGTCTACTCTATTGCAGATTTTGGTATCATCTGCAAAGAGGCAAACCTTACCCGACAGCCCTTCCGCTATATCACTAACAAAGATGTTAAAAAGAATCGGACCAAGGACAGAACCCTGGGGCACACCACTGGTAACATCCTTCTCCTCAGAGTGAGCTCCATTTACTGGTACTCTTTGTCGCCTCCCACCCAACCAATTTCTAACCCAAGCAGTAACTTTAGGGTCCATCCCTAGGGTGCTCAGTTTGTTTATAAGTCACCTGTGAGGAACAGTGTCAAAGGCTTTACTGAAATCTAAATACACCACATCTAGAGCTCTCCCTCGGTCCAACTCCCTGGTCACCCAGTCAAAGAAATCAATCAGATTTGTCTGACAAGACCTGCCTCTGGTGAATCCATGCTGCCTCGGATCCTGTAATCCGCTGGACTCCAGAAACCTCACTATTTTCTCTTTCAGCAGCGTTTCCAATAATTTACTCACCACCGAAGTTAAACTAACTGGCCTGTAGTTTTCAACCACATCCTTACTTCCGCTTTTGTGTAAAGGCACCACATGAGCCTCTCTCCAGTCCTTTGGCACCACTCCAGACTCCAACGAGGCATTGAAAAGGTCAGTCAGTGGAGTTGCTAGATCGTCCCCAAATTCCCTCAGTATTCTCGGGTGTATCCCATCCGGTCCCATCGCTTTGTCTACTTTAAGTTGAGCTAGTTTCTCACGAACGCAGTCTTCTGAAAATTGTTCAAGATGTCCCTCGCTTCTGTTCTTATTTGTGGGTGTTTTCTGAGGTCCTGCTCCTGGTTCTTCATCTGTGAACACAGAACAAAAATATTTGTTAAGCAATTCCGCTTTATCCTTATCAGCTTCTACATATTCCCCCCCTGCACCCTTGAGTCTGACAATACCACTTTTGCCCTTCCTCTTCTCACTAATATATCTGAAAAATGTCTTATCCCCCATTTTATTGCATTGGCTATTTCCTCCTCCTTTTGAATCTTTGCCTTCTTGACTACTTTGCTAGCTTCTCTAAGTTTTTCCAAATACAGATGCCTGTCTTCCTCTCTCTGTGATCTCTTGTATTTCATGAAGGCCACCCTCTTTTTCTTCACTTTTTCAGCTACTTCCTTCGAAAACCATAGCGGTCTCCTGTTCCTTTTGCCTTTATTTACCATTTTAACAAAATGTATGTAAAAGTGCTACAGTTTGTCTGAGACCTTCTTTAGTAGTAAGAGTAATTAAAAGAAAAAAAGTTTAGTGAATAGTGAGCGTATCAATTTATTTTAGTATTACTTGAAGTAATCGCTCAGAAAAGTGACCAAGTTTATTTTTATTCCTTGCTGGGCCAAACTCTTGCAATAATAGTCACACCACGAGACATCAGCCCAGCAGGGAACAGTTGATGGACCCTCAGTGAACTTACAAGAATGGAAGCAGTACGGCAAACGCAATGAAGTAAGTTTGCCGCTGCCATATGGGTGGGCCTGCTGCATGAAGGAGGGGCCTGCACTGGTGGGGGGGTGCCACTGTCACAACAATGGGGAGCCCTCAGCAAAATTTTGCTTGGGAGCCCTCATTGTAACTTACGCCACTGTTGCCGCTATCTAAATACCCATCAGCACTGACCGCAAATACCCAGCATTCAGGTATTGTCACTGAATATCCAATATATTATGTCTGTGATGGCCAGTGTTTAAAGAAATCACGGACCGCTGATGGCTGAATATTGGCTCAAAAATTTCCTTCATTGCATTGAATAGACTGCAAATAGAACACAGCAGAGAGCTTCTAGTTAAATTTAATACTCAGTCAGGGCCTAGCAGCAGCAAAGAGCTTTCAGTTTAAATTTAAAACACAGTAGAGAGCTTTCTGGTTAAATTTAGAACCCAAGACTCCCTCTATCCAACCAAGGGCTGTGTGAATCACTCAGGAAATTGGTCACAGATTATCTTAGAAGCACAGGACAAGGTACTGTGTAGCAGCCAGCTTTTAATAAGTCTTCTTTCCCTCCCTCCCTGACACCCACCCACCTCTCGGATAATCGTAGCTTTATAGGTGCTTAAACCTCTTAAAGGAAAGGAGGCACCATATTCACTCTCAGGTGCAGCTGTTTATCCTCATCAGGCATACATTAAGAACCTGAGATTAATTAATCTTCAGGTGAACAAAGTACATTCAACATATTAGGTATAGTTTTATTAGTATAAGTACCCCTAGCAACTCTTAGTAAGTAAAGAACTTAAATACCTAAACACAACCTTAAAAATAAGATGCAGACAGCAGTCCAACAACAAGATGAGAGTTTTCCAGTCTTTTACATTGACTGTCACATGTATGATTTTCTCCCATTTGGTTAGGGGTCTTACGTTTGCACTAGGTGCAAAGAGCTCTTTGCTCTCAGGGAACGAGTCCGATCTCTGGAGGCTGGAGTAGCAGACTTGGAGGACATAAGGAAGAAAGAGAGGTACATAGATATGAGACCTACAGGGACATAGTACTGAAGTCCCACCTCCAGTCTGGCAGCACCCCTGTTGCTATGGAGGAGAGAGTCATGTGACAGGAGAGCATCACCCTTGTGTAGCAGGAAGTGATCCTGTAGCTAGGACCTGACCTCCAGGTGATATAAAACCCTCTTGCACCGAGGAGGTTTCTTCAGTACCATGTGCCCACGAGGGTAGGGTTAGGACAGCCGTTATAGTTGGTGATACAATTATTAGGCATATAGATAGATGGGTGGCTGGTGGACGTGAGGATCGCCTGGTAACATGCCTGCCTGGTGCGAAGGTAGTGAACCTCAAGCACCACCTAGACAAGGTCTTAGATAGTGCTGCGGAGGAGTCTGCTGTCTTGGTACATGTCTGTACCAATGACATAGGAAAGTTTGGTAGGGAGGTTCTGGAGGCTAAATTTAGGCTTTTAGGTAGGAAGTTGAAATCCAGAACTTCCAGGGTAGCATTCTCCGAAATGCTTCCAGTTCCACGCGCAGGACCCAAAAGGCAGGCAGAGCTTCGGAGTCTCAATGCGTGGATGAGATGATAGTGCAAGGATGAGGGTTTTGGATTTGTTAGGAACTGGGGAACTTTATGGGGAAAGGAAGGGCTCTTCCGAAGGGATGGGCTCCACCTTAACTGGGATGGAACCAAGCTGCTGGCATTAACCTTTAAAAAGGAAATAGAGAAACTTTTAAACTAGGTAAAAGGGGAAAGCTGACAGTCGCCCAAGAGCACATGGTTTGGAACAAGGTATCCTTGATGGATTCTAGCAAAAGACAGAAGTTAGGGCATATCAGCAGAGAGGTTCCAGTAAAGACAAAAGTAGCCCAAATGCCCTTGAGTACAGAGCTATAGAGCTTAAATATTTCAACTTATCCCTGCCTACCAATAGCAAGATTAATATTAATAAAATACAGCCTCTAAAATGCTTGCATGCAAATGCTAGAAGTCTAAAAAATAAGATGGGAGAGTTAGAATATATAGCACTAAATGAGAAGTTAGATATGATTGGTATCTCAGAGACATGGTGGAAGGAGGACAACCAGTGGGACACTGTGATACCTGGGTACAAACTATATCATAATGATAGAGCAGATCAAATTGGTGGAGGGGTTGCACTCTATTTTAGAGAGGGCATTGAGTCACAAATGATTAAAGTTTTGCAGGAAACAAAATACACTGTAGAATCTCTATGGATTGAAATTCCAAGTAAAAATGGGGAAGGGGAAGGCGATGGCATTGTGGGTGTACTATCGACCGCCTAGCCAGAATGAACAAATGGATGATGAAATGCTCAAAGAAATCAAGGAAGCTAACAAGAGTTACAGCGCAGTAATAATAATGGGTGATTTCAATTACCCCGGTATCCACTGGGTCAGTGTCACGGCAGGACATGCTAGGGAGATAAAGTTTCTAGAGGAAATAAATGACTGCTTCTTGGAGCAGCTGATTCATGAACTGACCAGAGGGGAAGCCATTTTGGACCTAGTCCTTAGTGTAACACAAGATCTGGTGCAAGAGATAAGGGTGTTGGGGCCACTTGGCAATAGTGATCATAGCATGATCGCATTTGATATAATAAATGGAGGAGGGAGGGTAAGGAAATCCACAGTACTACCTTTTAACTTTCAAAAGGGAGACTATGATAAAATGAGGAAAATAGTTAAGAAAAAACTAAAAGGAGCAGTTGCAAAGGTTAAAAATTTACATCAAGCTTGGGTGTTGTTTAAAAATACTTTCTTGGAAGCCCAGACCAGCTGTATTCCACGCTTTGAGAAAAGTGTAAGGAAGTCCAAAAAACTGACAGCATGGTTTAAAGTTCAGGTCAGAGAGGCTGTTGTCAAAAAAGCATCTTTCAGGAAATGGAAAAAGGAGCCAAATGACGAAAACTGGAAACAACACAAGCACTGGCAAGATAGATGCAAGGCATTGATAAGGCAGACAAAGAGAGAATTTGAGAAGTGGAAGCAAAAACGCATAATAAAGACTTTTTCAAGTACATTCATAGCAAAAAAACAGTGAGAGTGGACCATTAGATGATAGAGGGTTAAAAGGGGCCCTAAGAGGGGACAAGGCCATAGCGGAGAGACTGAATGAATTCTTTGCTTCGGTCTTTACTGAGGAAGATATAGGGATGTCACCCATGACTGAAATGGTATTTAAAGGTGATGCTGCACAAGAATTAAAAGAAATATCGAAACACAGTGGATCTCTTTACAGCAATAGGATAAAAACAAGATAAACGGTACCATCTAACATCTGAATCATATAACGTCTCAACAAATAGGGGTGTCCTACATGGAGTGGTGGGTTTACCCCTAAACAAAGACATGGGGAGGGGTGGCCTGCATAGAGCGACAGGTGCACCTACTCTTGCCAGGCAGACTAGATGGACCATGCTGGTCTTTATCTGCCGTCATTTACTAGGTTACTATGTATTACAACTATTTGATAAACTGAAGAGTAGCAAATCACCTAGACCAGGTGGTATACATCTGAGGGTGTTGAAAGAACTGAAATATGAGATTGCAAACCTACTATTAGTAATCTATGAACTATCATTAAAATCATCTGAAGAATCATACCTGAAGATTGGAGGATGGCCAATGTAACGTCAATTTTTAAAAAGGGTTCCAGGGGTGATCCGGGAAACTACAGACCGGTAAGCCTGACGTCAGTACCGGGAAAAATGGTAGAAACCATCATAAAGAACAAAATTACTGAACATGTAGATAGTCATGGCTTAATGGGAGACAGTAAACATGGCTTTAGCCAAGGAAGGTTCTGTCTAGGAGTAGCCTAGTGATTAGAGCACTGGCTTGGTAACCAAGCAACCAGGGTTTGATTCTCACTAGCACTCCTTGTGGCCTTGGGCAAGTCACTTAACCCTGCATTGCCTTGGAAGAAAGGCCTGGTAATCTACTTCCGGTCACACTGCCAACAAAATCGAGGCGCTTCTGGGTCACCAGGAGTCAGCATTGACTTGAAGGCATACATTGCATTTTTTTGAATGAACAGATGGACAAAGGTGAGTTGGTTGATATAGTGTATCTGGACTTTCAGAAAGCCTTTGAAAAGGTACTTCATGAGAGACTTTTGGCAAAATTAAATAATCATAGGATAGGAGGCAGTGTACTATTGTGGATCAGAAAATGGTTAAAAGATAGAAAGCAGAGGGTAGGGCAAAATGGCCAATTTTCCCAATGGAGAAAGGTGAATAGTGTAGTGCCCCAGGGATCTGTGCTGGGTCCGCTGCTTTTTAACATATTCATAAATGATCTGGAAATGGGAATAATGAGTGAGGTTATCAAATTTGCAGATGACACAAAACTATTCAAAGTTGTTAAAATCCATGAGGATTGTGGAAAATTGCAAGAGGATCTTGATAAATTCGAAGACTGGGCATCCAAATGGCAGATGAAATTTAATGTGGACAAATGCAAAGTTATGCACCTAGGAAAGAAAAACCCAAACTATGGTTACACGATGCAAGGTTCCACTTTAGGAACCACCACCCAGGAAAAAGATTTGGGCATCATCGTGAATAACATGTTAAAACCATGCGCTCAGTGTGCAGCGACGGCCAAGAGAGCAAATGGAATGATAGGTATCATAAGGAAAGGAATGGAGAATAAAACAAAGAATATTATAATGCCTCTGTATCATTTCATGGTGCGACCACACCTTGAATATTGTGTGCAATTCTGATCGCCGTATCTTAAAAAGTATATAGCATTATTAGAAAAGGTACAGAGAAGAGCCACCAAAATGGTAAAGGGGATGGAAGGATACCTCTATGAATAGAGGTTAACAAGGTTAGGGCTCTTCAACCTGGAAAAGAGTCGGCTGAGGGGAGATATGATAGAGGTCTATAAATTAATGAATGGAGTATAACGGGGAAATGTACATCCATTGTTTATGCCATCAAACTATAGAAAGACTAGGGGGCATGCAATGGGGGCATGCAATGAAGCTACAGGGTAACCTATTTAAGACTAATAAGAGAAAATATTTTTTCACTCAACGTGTAATCAAACTCTGGAATTTGCTACCGGAGGATGTAGTAAAAGCTGTTGGTGTAGCCAGGTTTAAAAAAGGTTTGGACAAGTTCCTGGAGGAAAGATCCATAAACCATTATTAAAGGGGACCCAGAATATCCACTGCTTGACTCAATACAAGCATTGTGGAACCTGAATCTTTTGGGGAAACTGCTAGGTACTTGTGACCTAGATTGTGGCCACTGTTGGAAACAGGATACTGGGCTTGATGGACCTTGGTCTGACCCAATATGGCATATCTTATGCTCTTAAAAATAGTAGAGTCACTGCAGCCCTCACAATAGAATCTGCCTTCTCATTCAAAACTGACCAGTAATGATTTTGCGACATTCTTTGCTAGAAAGATTAAAGTCTCCATTAGAACCTGTAGGCAGTTCCACTAAGGCTACCACCAGCTAGCAAAGAGAAAATTTTATTTATTTATTTATTTAATCAGTTTTATATACCACCTTATCCTTCAATCAAAGTGGTCAACAAGACAACAGAGGGACTACATCGAGGAGGGGGGGAGACAACAAGATAGTACATTACAGTAAACTACAGTACATTACATTAAATTATACATAAACTACAGCAAAATGTCCTTTTCTCCCCCTTACAGAGCCATCTGGGACTCATTTAATCAAGGTAACAGAGGAGGCTCTCAAAAAAAGTCTTGAAAAGCTGGCTGAACTCCTGCCCCCTTGAAATTTTTACAAGGACCTCTTTATGTATTAAACTGGAGTGGGAATAATCTTACATTCAGGGCTGGCACTATCATTAGGTGAACCAGGCAGTTGCTTAGCGCTCTGGTCCTACTTGTAATAAAACAACCTCGATCCATGGTCCCTTATCAGAGCAAAAAAGTAGATCACTCTTCATGTAACAAATGCTCCACTTTAACTATTACGTTGTGATTTTATAGCTAATGGTGTGGGATACTGTATCAAAAAACTCAAAACCATTCATACACAAAAGTGACTAACTCTGGAAAGGTCTCAGACTCAATAGCGCTGTATGAACTTCAGTACATGTAATACTGTTGAACGCGCTGGCAGCATCAATGACCAATCCAGAGATTATAAAGATTATAGAAAACACTAATGAGTTTGCAAAAATAAGTATCAATTTGCATTTAAAAACCACATCATCATTTTGACAAAGAATGCTTATCTTGAAAATTATCGTGGTGTGAATTGCCCCTACGCCTCCTCTGGCGCCACTCCGAACGTTTCACTCTTACAAAAGAGTTTCCTCAGGGGGTCTACGGAGAAAATCAACAGATATACAAGTGAGCTTCCCTAATACCACAACGCATACACCCCATTATTAAAACCAAACACTATAACCACATACCTTTAAAACACATCCACCATCAATGCCGATGCTGCCCACGTTTCACTAACAACGAGCTGTTAAAAGAAGTCCACTCAAAAAAACGCCGCGCATGCGGTCTAGATGACAGAAACCACAATTTAAACTACTAGACTCTATGACGTCAACCAGCACCGATTGGTGCAGCAGCTAAACTACTAGCTAAAACTGTCACAAAATGTCTCACAGACATACCCCCCAGTCAATACTAGTGTTCAAACCCATCGGTGTTAATGTCTGCAATCTAAAAATCCACCGTTGTTCACATAATAGCAAAGACTGTTCTAAGGTCTTACCCTGTCTAGCAAAACGCACCTGTTCTACAATAAAACTTTGTAAATCCTCAAACACATGGGAAAAGGCCTTACAATGCTGTACAATGGGTGCTGTGACAACGTTACATTTCAGACGGCTTCGATGTTCCCTAAGCCGCACTCTAACAGGACGAGATGTTTTACCTATATAAATAAGACCGCAAGGACAGCGAATCGCATAAACCACCGAGCTTGAAGCACATGACGTATTACTCTTCAAAGAATACGTATTAGTATGGTATGTGAAAACAGAAATTTCCTCCATTATTATACAAACATCACAATCGCCGCATTTATGATGGCCACTCACAACTGGGCCATTTACTTCAGCGCTGGGGGATCTAAGAACCGCTGGACTCAACTGTTCCTTAAGATTCTTATCTCTTTTCCATACACACCGAAGACGTTTGTTCTCCAAACCGACTATGTTACCCAAAACATTCATATGTCTCTTCAAAATTTTCTGAATCCTGTAACTCAACGGCAAAAATTTAGTAATAAAGTTAACCTGTTCCACAGGAGCCTTAACCTCCTGTGCCCTAGCTGACCCAATCAGCCACGAGCGATCATTATACAACGCTCTCTTGTAAGCCCTCTGAACAATAGGTTTTGGATAATCCCTATCTGCAAAATCCTGACATAAGATGACCGCCTGTCTTTTAAATTCTATTGTCTCCGAACAATTCCTCCGAAATCTCAGGAATTGGGAAAAAGAAAGCCCATTTTTCAATCGCACCGGATGTGCACTATTATATTGTAACAAAGTGTAACGATCTATCTCTTTTCTATACACAGAGGTATGCCATAACCCATCCCCTCTCCGTATCCGCACATCCAAAAAGGTAATACTGTTATTATCTACTGTGGAGATAAACTGGATGGCCCTATCTAAGGTATTCAACCATTGCACAAAGGATCCTACCGATTCCACAGACCCCTTCCACATCAAAAAAATATCATCGATAAACCTATACCACATAACAATATGCTGCACATGATCTGAAGGGGCTATCCATCATTGTTCAAAATGACCTATAAAGAGGTTAGCGATAGAGGGGGCGCAGCTAGCCCCCATCGCTACCCCTGAGATCTGGTGATAGAAAGTCTCCTCAAACAGAAAATAATTCTGGAAAATTACTAACTCAGCCAGTTGTAGTAAAAAAGTAATGGAGGCTTCAGACAAATCTCCTCGTCTTCGTAACTCGAACGTTACAGTGTCATAAGCTGCTGCTTGAGGGATGCTGGTATAGAGAGCTTTAATGTCCAAAGTCACTAGAAGTATATCAGGATCTAAGGCCAAAGAGGCATGTCATGTTGTATAAGCTTTTCCAAAAAATCAGAAGTATCCCGTATATAAGATGGTATATCCCTAAGCAATGGTCGAAGATAGGAATCCAAAAATAATGATAAAGGTTCCAATATTGTGCCCCACGTGGACACAGTAGGCCTCCCGGGGGGATTGTCAAGCCGTTTGTGTACCTTAGGTACAAGATAAAAACGTGCTACCGAAGGTGCCTTTACATTGAGAAATCCCCACTCCTTCTTCGAGATAATCTTATTGTTCAAAGCTATCATTGTGACCTCATTGATCCGTAATTGAAGATCATTCGTGGGGTCAGTTGCCAAGACTTCATAGACGTTCACGTCAAGCAATTGTGTTTGGGCTTCCTTCAGATAATCCAATCGGTCCAAAACGACCACAGCTCTCCCCTTGTCGGTCTTACGTATTACAATATCCGTACGAGATTTCAGCTCTTTCAAAGCCACACGTTCAGCTGGTAACAAAACACTCTTTGAATGTGTTGTCTGTTGCTCCAAACGTTCAACATCTTGAAGTACTAGATCTTTAAAAATGGACAAAGCTGGGTGAAGCCCGGCGGTGTCCAAGTAGATCTAATAGGTAAAGGGTATTCGACGGTCACTGCTGCTCTCTCCCATATTCTCAGTGGATTTATCCGCAAAAAATATTTTCAAACTGAGCTTCCGTATCAAACCCTCTAGATCCACCCGGAATTGAAAGGGATCGTGGGTGATGGTGGGCACAAAAGATAACCCTTTCTCTAAAACGTTGACCTGCTCAGATGACAACGGGCTCCCTGATAAATTCAGCACTAAACTATCAACGCCTCCCCTCACCCCTAGGTACACCCAGGGGTGGAGGGGAGGGAGATAAAGTTTCTTCAATCAATGGGCACGATCGCGGCCCCTCCCTCTTCCCTTTTGTTCGTCGCCCTTCTTCTTCCTCTTCTTGTCGGTATCGCTCTTGCAAAAATCATCTTTGGATGACCGGTCAGAAGGTGTTTCACTGGATTCCTCTGAGACTGTATCAAAGTTAACCTTTTTGCGAGTTGATCTACTCTTCCGCTTGAAATCCATCCACGGGTAGACGCAGCCAATGGTATAATCTTTGTAATCCCTCTGAAGCTTTTTGGACTTCACCAACCGGACCTCACGTCTAAGTGTCTCCAGTTGGGCCTTGCCAGCCTCCAACTTCACCATGAAATGTTCATCAGATTCCTTAGTCTTCAAATTCGCAAACATTTGATCAATATCTTTTTGATGTTCTTCCATCACATTCTTTGTGGTTTCCGTGATCAAGACCATAAGGTCAAGAGAACACTTATTAAGAATGCAATTCCATTTCTCAATAAAGACCATATCAGAGGTGAACATACGGAGCTCTTTATAAATTCGAAGCCCCCTAGGAATATGCTGTCGGTTTATATACTCTATCATAGACAATCTATGAAGTTCCAATCGAACAATCTGTTTCTGTCTTTTTAATAGAGCTTCCCAAGTTGCTTCATTGTCCTCTTCATCCAAAGATCCAGAAGTAACAAACGGTGTCTTCTCTTTACACAATGCGGCAACATGTTCAGATGTATAACTTAAAATATCCTTCCAAACACCTGGACCAGCCATTCTTGTAATAAAACAACCTCGATCAATGGTCCCTTATCAGAGCAAAAAAGACAAGGGGGGAGCTGTGGTCATTTTGGACCGATTGGATTATCTGAAGGAAGCCCAAACACAATTGCTTGACGTGAACGTCTATGAAGTCTTGGCAACTGACCCCATGAATGATCTTCAATTACGGATCAATGAGGTCACAATGTTAGCTTTGAACAATAAGATTATTTCGAAGAAGGAGTGGGGATTTCTCAATGTAAAGGCACCTTCGGTAGCACGTTTTTATCTTGTACCTAAGGTACACAAACGGCTTGACAATCCCCCCGGGAGGCCTACTGTGTCCACGCGGGGCACAATATTGGAACCTTTATCATTATTTTTGGATTCCTATCTTCGACCATTGCTTAGGGATATACCATCTTATATACGGGATACTTCTGATTTTTTGGAAAAGCTTATACAACATGCCTCTTTGGCCTTGGATCCTGATATACTTCTAGTGACTTTGGACATTAAAGCTCTCTATACCAGCATCCCTCAAGCAGCAGCTTATGACACTGTAGCGTTCGAGTTACGAAGACGAGGAGATTTGTCTGAAGCCTCCATTACTTTTTTACTACAACTGGCTGAGTTAGTAATTTTCCAGAATTATTTTCTGTTTGAGGAGACTTTCTATCACCAGATCTCAGGGGTAGCGATGGGGGCTAGCTGCGCCCCCCTCCATCGCTAACCTCTTTATGGGTCATTTTGAACAACAATGGATAGCCCCTTCAGATCATGTGCAGCATATTATTATGTGGTATAGGTTTATCGATGATATTTTTTTGATGTGGAAGGGGTCTGTGGAATCGGTAGGATCCTTTGTGCAATGGTTGAATACCTTAGATAGGGCCATCCAGTTTATCTCCACAGTAGATAATAACAGTATTACCTTTTTGGATGTGCGGATACGGAGAGGGGATGGGTTATGGCATACCTCTGTGTATAGAAAAGAGATAGATCGTTACACTTTGTTACAATATAATAGTGCACATCCGGTGCGATTGAAAAATGGGCTTCCTTTTTCCCAATTCCTGAGATTTCGGAGGAATTGTTCGGAGACAATAGAATTTAAAAGACAGGCGGTCATCTTATGTCAGGATTTTGCAGATAGGGGTTATCCAAAACCTATTGTTCAGAGGGCTTACAAGAGAGCGTTGTATAATGATCGCTCGTGGCTGATTGGGTCAGCTAGGGCACAGGAGGTTAAGGCTCCTGTGGAACAGGTTAACTTTATTACTGAATTTTTGCCGTTGAGTTACAGGATTCAGAAAATTTTGAAGAGACATATGAATGTTTTGGGTAACATAGTCGGTTTGGAGAACAAACGTCTTCGGTGTGTATGGAAAAGAGATAAGAATCTTAAGGAACAGTTGAGTCCAGCGGTTCTTAGATCCCCCAGCGCTGAAGTAAATGGCCCAGTTGTGAGTAGCCATCATAAATGCGGCGATTGTGATGTTTGTATAATAATGGAGGAAATTTCTTTTTTCACATACCATACTAAAACGTATTCTTTGAAGAGTAATACGTCATGTGCTTCAAGCTCTGTGGTTTATGCGATTCGCTGTCCTTGCGGTCTTATTTATATAGGTAAAACATCTCGTCCTGTTAGAGTGCGGCTTAGGGAACATCGAAGCCGTCTGAAATGTAACGTTGTCACAGCACCCATTGTACAGCATTGTAAGGCCTTTTCCCATGTGTTTGAGGATTTACGAAGTTTTATTGTAGAACAGGTGCGTTTTGCTAGACAGGGTAAGACAGAACAGTCTTTGCTATTATGTGAACAACGGTGGATTTTTAGATTGCAGACATTAACACCGATGGGTTTGAACACTAGTATTGACTGGGGGGTATGTCTGTGAGACATTTTGTGACAGTTTTAGCTTGTAGTTTAGCTGCTGCACCAATCGGTGCTGGTTTACATCATAGAGTCTAGTAGTTTAAATTGTGGCTTCTGTCATCTAGACCGCATGCGCGGCGTTTTTTTTTTAGAGGACTGCTTTAAACAGCTCGTTGTTAGTGAAACGTGGGCAGCATCGGCATTGATGGTGGATGTGTTTTAAAGGTATGTGGTTATAGTGTTTGGTTTTAATAGTGGGGTGTATGCGTTGTGATATTAGGGAAGCTCACTTGTATATCTGTTGATTTTCTCCATAGACCCCCTGAGGAAACTCTTTTGTAAGAGTGAAATGTTCGGAGTGGCGCCAGAGGAGGCGTAGGGGCAATTCACACCACGATATTTTTCAAGATAACCATTCTTTGTCAAAATGATGGTGTGGTTTTTAAATGCAAATTGATACTTATTTTTGCAAACTCATTAGTGTTTTCTATAATCTTTATAATCTCTGGATTGGTCATTGATGCTGCCAGCGCGTTCAACAGTTTTACATGTACTAAAGTTCATATAGCGCTATTGAGTCTGAGACCTTTCCAGAGTTAGTCACTTTTGTGTATGAATGGTTTTGAGTTTTTTGATACAGTATCCCACACCATTAGCTATAAAATCACAACGTAATAGTTAAAGTGGAGCATTTGTTACATGAAGAGTAGAGCTCTGGTCCTGCAGGGCACCCATTTGCCACCTTTTTCACCCCTCTACGGGACTGACAGTGGCAGCAATAACTGCGAATAGCCCCATGGACCTTACCTCCAAAGTTCAGCGCCATGGGGCTGTTTGCTTCCACCCATCTCTGACTCTTGATGCTGACTTCCTCTTTGCATGTGAAGTCGGCATCGGACATCAGAGAGTGGTGGAAGCAAATAACCCCATGGTGCTGAAGGGTGAAGGTAAGCTTTGCGGGACTGTTTGTGGCTATTGCTGCCGGCTTGCCGCTATTGGTTCCGGAGAGGGACGGCAGTGGTGGCAATGGGTGCTGGGAGGGGAGCGCAAGGTATGAGGTTCTCCTAGGGTACCTCATCTCCTTGTTCTGGCCCTGCTTACATTTTAGGGCGAACATGAACATAGCCATAAACATAAATGCAATTATGCCTGTGAATGTATTTCTGTATTAGGTTTCACTTTCAAAATAGTCTATGAAAAGGTGAGTTTTGAGTTTTCTGCAGAAGTCCGTAATCTCTAACAAAGCTCTTAAGTCTTGTGGGAGTGCATTCCAGATAGTGGGTGCATAGTATGAGAAGGCTCAGTTGCAAGTGACTTGGTTGTTTTTTGTCATCTAGGTTGGAATGTGTTCTGTATGTGAGCTCTCCTGGTTCAGTTGTCTGGTGTTGTGAAGTAAGGATTGTGTGTAATTTTGAATATGGCAACCAATGATTTGTATTTTATGCAGATAATTATCGGAAGCTAATGTAGTTGCTTTAGTACTGTTATTATGTGGTCCGTTCTTACTGCATTGAGTAGTATGGGGCAGCTGTGTTCTGGGCCATCTGTAGCAGGTGCAGGGCATATTTCAGTATTCCTTGATAGATTATGTTGCAGTAGTCAAGATGTAGAGTTATGATAGCCTGAACCACAATTCAGACATCATGGGGTGTCGAGTAACGGATGTAAGTGTTGTATTACGCTCATTATATAGTATACGAGCTTTGTGGTCTTGCTGATGTGTGATTGCTGGGTTAGTCGCTGTCTAAAGTAATTCCTAAATAACATATCTCTGGTTTTACTTTGAGATCGTGATCCTGGATTTTTAATGCAGTTGGCAGAGTGAAGGTTATATCTCTGGTAATATAGAGAACCACAATTCTTTGTGTAGTTTTGGTATATGTTTTGTTCCGTGAGACAATGTGTTACTGCCTTGAAGCAATTTTAGTGCTGTGTGTACAGGCTTGGCAGTAGAGAAGAATGCATAAAGCATGATGTCTATATATATATGTGATAGAAAATGTTATAAGCCTGTATAATTGAGCATTAAGGTTGTGGGTAGATGTTAAATAAGAGTGATGACAGTGCCGAGATTTGTGTCACTCTTTGTTGTTGTCAGAAGGGCATGGACTTGTTTAGGCCTATTTTTACCTGTTGTTTGCATTTCTTTAGATAAGAGCAGAACTACTTTAGAGTTGTGTTATGTAGTCGTGATAGTAGAGTGTTGTGATTGATTGAGTCAAAAGCTGCTGTCATGTCTAAAAATTTCAGGATAAACCCTTGTTGAGATTAACAGCAACCCAAGAATGGGGGGAAAACAACAAGCTCTGCATGAACCCAAGTAAAAAATGGAAATTATGTGGGTTCCTAGCACAAGTGGGGGGAGTACCTAATATCAAAATCCATTTTGGTAGCTATTCTCTTTCCCTAAAATTCTCTTTCGACTTGTCCAGGCTATGGTATTTTCAATAACATCATATCGATGCGAAAGTTGGACAGTGAAAAAGATCGACAGATAGAAAATTAGTGCCTTTGAATTATAGTGTTGGCAACGAATACTGTGTATATCATGGGCGGCCCAAAGAGCAAAAGAGTCAGAATTTGAGGAGTTCATACCTAAGCTTTCCTTAGAAGCTCAAACGACAAGACTTCGACTTTCATACTTTGGACACATCATGCGAAAAGAGGGATCATTGGAGAAAGACATAATGCTTGGCAAGGTAAAAGGTCAACGTAAAAGAGAAAGGCTGGCAATAAGATGGATCGATTCAATAACAGCAGCTATGGATGCCACTCTATCAACAATGAGCCACCTGACTGAAGATTGAACACAGTTTAGGTTAACTATCTAGAGGGTCGCCATGAGACACCAGCTTCACGGTACTTAACAACAACAACAAAATGCCTTTGTCTTTTTGTTCATCTATATATCCCAGCTGTAGTTTGTCACCTCTGTTGCCTATTAATATGTTTCATTGTACAGTGCTAATATTGTGAGTATCCTAACTATGTTATATGTATGTTCTACCATGCTGCTTTTTATGGTGGATTATTTTTATTGTGCTAACATTGTGTGTATCCTAGGTGTTATTTGAAGGAAATTGAATTGGTTGTGGTGTTTTGAAAGAAACTTAAAGCCTGGCTTTTTTTTTGATTGACTGTTTCTATTGTAACCGTTTTATGAATTTATTGCTAAACCTGTGGTGTTCTATTGTAAACCACATTGATCCAATGAATAATTGGGAGTTTTGTGGTATAAAAGTATTTTAAATAAATAAATAAATGTTCTACTTATTAAGGTATATCACTTGTATTCTTCTACTACTACTTGTAATTTGTATAGCACTACAAGGCATACGCAGCGCTGTACAGACACATGTAAAAGATGCTCCCTGCTTATCAGAGTTTACAATCTAGTCGACAGACAACATAACAGCTGAGAACATGGGCACATCTAGGAGAGTGACAAGGAAACACATAGGAGACCAAGCAGATCAGGATCCAAAAGTACTCAAAGAGGTGAGTTTTCAGCCTGGATTCGAAAAGGGCCAGAAATGAAGCCTGACGCACATACAGTACTTTGATAGTTTGTTCCAGGCATAAGGAGCAGCAAGATGGAAGGAGCGAAGATTGCAGTTGGCAGTAGAAGAGAAGGGCACAGATAGAAGAAATCTGCCAGAAGAGCGGAGCATCTGAGAGGTGTAGGGAGAGATAAGAGAGGAAAGATAGAAATTTTATCATATTTCTGTTATATAAACGTTCTACTGTGCTATTTTAAGGTGTACAGTATGCTCTGCCACTGTTATCATACTTTTGCAATTACTAGAATTTAATTTGCCTTTTTCCAAGTTTATCTCACTGTTCTATTTTATACTGATTTGTAATCATTTTGCTATTGCTATGCTGCTCCTACAATGTAAGATGTCCATTTCAAGTGATACCCATTGTACACCACCTTGGGTGAATCTCTTCATAAGGGCAGTTAATAAATCCCCTCACACCTGTACAGTAGCTCTCAGATCAAAGGGCATCTGGGACTATGGCACCTCTGGCGCAGTGAGGCCATCGACCAGCAAGCCTCAAACCTGCAAAACCCACTATGGACTAATAATACTTAACCTGGTCCCAAGGAAGCACTCCACAGTGTCCTCTTCCTCCTCTCCTATCTTGGAAAATTGTGATAGTCCAATTAATGTCCACTGAGCCAATAGCATTGATTTCAGTCAGACTGCTACAATTTTGAAGATGCCGGTAGAGGAAAAAGATGCTGTGGGATATGCTTCCCCAGGCAGCGTAAATATTATTGGTCCATGCTGGGGTGCTGTAGCTTTTGGGAGAGCTCTCTGGTTGAGGGCCTGCCTATACTAGATGCCAAGGTCAGGGATGCCTGGTCCAAGGTATCCTGGCTTAGGGTACTTTGGCCAGAGAGGCTTTTAGCCCTCCAAAGAGGAAGACAATATGTAGTATGAGCAACCCTAAGCTTTGACATCATCCACTTATGTGCCTCAGTTCTGTTTGTCTGAGTTAAAAGCAATGTTTCTCACTTGTAACATATGTTTTCTGTAGATAGCAGGGTTTATAAGACACAGTCCCTCCCACCTCCCTGAGAGTTGCATCCATTGAGCTCTGAAACCAACTGAGCAGCTTAGAAGACTGCTGCATGTGGGAAGGGTGGCACATGCTTGGGAACATTTTACTAAGTTCTGAGCTGTGGGAGAGCAGTTCTGTCCTGGCCCCATCAGATGATTTACCCACTTCTGTGGCTTATCAATCCTCCTGTCTATGGAAAATGCCTGCTACAGGTGAGCAACATTGCTATTTCCTTTATCAAAACTGCCCCTTCGGACTGAGCAAAGAACATTTTTTTTCAGTGATATTCTGAATATCTCCAATGTGAATCAATATCTCAAGATATTATTATGCATCAAGAAATGTTTGTATTGAAAGTGAGCCTGGGGCGGGGGTTGATGTGCTGATTAATTCTCATAGTTTTGATCTATTAGGATTGCTTGAGACTTCTCAGGATGACAGTAATGGGAGAGCCACTCTACTTGTCTCTTTTCTTTCAGAGCATTATAAATTGATAGCCCTCAAATCTTATTTTATGAAAAAGATTTCTTGTTTTGTGGACAGAAAGTGCAGGTTTATCTAGATATGGCTCGTTCCGCTCAGCTTTGTATGAGTTTTTGTTTTATTTTTGCATTAAAGGCTCAGGTACTTGTGACTGGGGCAACCTTTTAATTTAAGCTTCCCCTGAAAATGCCCGATTTCTAGGAAATAAATATGCCTTTCTGGGCCCATAACAATTAGAAACGTTTCTTCATGAAAAAAGGGTATAATGATATTTTTTAGTATTTTATCTTCCCTTTCTTTGGTGAACAATGGAATCAAGGGGTGATAAAGGTTTGGATGCAATTTGTTGGAAGAAGTTGATTTCCTTATATAGGCTTGACAGGGGGAGAAGTGTACATCTATTTTTGATTTCTATATAATGGTGACTTTCTTTTTCTTGTCACTGTTCTCTTGTTTGTATATTATTTGGAATCTATATTTTAAAACTCAAATTAAAAATGGTAATTTTAGCCTACTTTTTGAAAGGATTGCTTTTGTCTGTGTGTCTCTCTCTACCAGCAAATAATGTTTCCATTCAGTGTGCTGTCATTACCAAATTGTCAGGGCATGTCAGTGGTTGGACTAAGATTGGGATGGAGATAGACCCAAGTATTTTTTTCCAGATCTACCAATTCATGTGCAATGGAGCCCTAACAACCTTTTTTATTTTGCACTTTTCCATACAAAATTGCTTTGGTAGTGCATGAAGATCATGAGGAGTATTTTGGGGGATCCACATATTCCACATGCACACAATTACACTTCCTAATAACTTTCTGATTTTCTATCTGATTCACACCAACATTTCGGGGCATTTTGACTGGGCTTATTTTTTTGTCCACGTATACCATCACTGTGAGCATGCAATTATACCACCTAATAATCTTTTGGTTTTGCACTTGATCCATTCAACTTTTCTGGACAATCTAGGTGTACAAGGATCATAAAATGATCTTTTTGGAAGGATGGAGTATATGTGTATTTCATGAATACACTTATACTGTTGTGTCATCTAATAGCGTTTCAGTTTTGTTTTGTATCTGATCTATATCAAATTTCAGGAGCTGTCAGAGGGCCAGTATGAGTCAGACGCAGACATTTTTTTCTAGATATGTGTAAATGAATGCATGTAAGTGTGCATACACTACAGAAAGCAGTTTTCACAAGTTCTCTGCAGTTTATAAGTGTTTCGCTCGGAATCCCCCCCCTCCATTATTTCTTGTGGAGTAAGACCACCCAAGTGTTTGCTTGTTCATACCAGTTGGCTGACATTTTTTGCTTCTAAACTATCTTATATACAAATGTGATGCCCTGAACTTTCTCTACTCATTTTGAGATGTTGCTATCAGAAGAGAAATTTTGCATATGTGAAAGGAAATAATGACTTTCATGCATATTTCTTTCGGAGATGAACTCTGCTTGAAGACAGTCTGCCCAAAATCCTTCCTTGTACATTTAATAATGGTCCTTCTAATGCTATTTGACTTCCCAATTAACCGCCAATTAAAAACCAGATTGCACAAATAATATTTGTTTGATCCATTCAAATAACTATTAGCTCTAATGTTTAAATGATTGAATGAAACCCCCAAACTTTAAAGCATTGTTGTTGTTTTTTTAACACATTGTCAGTTAGATAGGAATATTTATAATTTAAGCAAGGTTGATAATTCTTGGTAATCTCAATTCCCAACAGTCTAAAATGGAGTTTTTATGAAATCCTCTGATTGCAAGGTAATAAAAAAGTATAATAATGTAGCGGCATAAGCCAGAGCAATGCTAGAGTGCATAGGGGAAGCACAAATAGTAAATGAAAAAGGTGATAGGTCAGTTTGGTAGCTCTGTACCTTGATTGGGCCTTTCACATTGGGCTTTCCACAATTCAAATCAATTGGATATGCTGTAGAGACAATGTTCAGAAGCCTTGGTATGAAACGGGGAAGAGTTTCATGATCATCATTAAGGGTGACATCTGGTGTCTAGATTTAGGGGCATGTTTACTAAAACCCCGGTAAGGTGCGGGCCCCGGTAGTGTGCGGGTGCCATATAAGGAGTGGGCGTTCCGTCCTGAAAAAGAAAAGGCGGAATTTACATATGCACTAAGGTGCGCGGCGCCCATGTGCGCCCCGCACCTTAGCGCATGAGATAGCTGCGCGGGAGGCATAAGTGGCGCGCTGAAGTGCAAGAAAAAGAGCAGAGCCACAGCACAATGGTTAAGACACTGACCAACGGTGCAGGGATCAGGGGTCCAATCCCCCACAGTGCCCAATGAAGACAGCTGGCTGAGGTGTTAATTTATGAGGCGCAGAAATACTGGGCGGCATAAGGCGGTGCGCTAATGTTTTTGGCGGCATATTAATACTAGGCGGCATAAGGCGGCACGCTGATGTTTATGGAGACAGTATAATACTGGGCGGTATAAGTGGCGTGCTGATGTATAGGAAGAAAAGCAGAGCCACAGCACAATGGTTAAGACACT
The DNA here is from genome assembly GCA_033557465.1 of Ichthyophis bannanicus. Lineage (NCBI taxonomy): Eukaryota > Metazoa > Chordata > Amphibia > Gymnophiona > Ichthyophiidae > Ichthyophis > Ichthyophis bannanicus. The sequence goes on along the minus strand of CM066031.1, from coordinate 1,417,690,824 downwards.
AACCAATGGTGCAGGGATCAGGGGTTCAATCCCCCACAGTGCCCAATGAAGATGGCTAGCTGAGGCATTACTTTAGGAGCCAGTGTAATATTGGGCAGCATAAGGCGGCGCGCTAATGATTTTGGAGGCATTTTAATGTTGGCAGGCATATGTGCGCTGATGTACAAACACAGGAACAGAACCACAGCACAATGGTTAAGACACTGACCAATAGTACAGGGATCAGGGGTTCACTCCCCCAAAGTGCCCAATGAACAAGGCTCGCTGAGGCATAACATATTATGGGGAAGATTGCTTTAGGAGGCATTTTATTCATATTTTAATTATCACTACTAGCAAACGCACTCTCAAAGCGCGTTAACATAAGGCGCCCTAAAAGGCACATTTTAAAGTGCACTGTCAGCCAAGGCACCCTAGAATGTTGCTTATAGGGCGCTTTAGAGGGTGCCGTATGAGGTACCGCAAGGTCAGTGTACTGTTTTCTATGGCAGCACAGTGCAGTTTAAGGAATGAAAAGCATAAGTAGGTGCGCTGACAGGCCAGGTGGAGCACAATGGTTAAGGCACTGACTGCTGATACAGGGGTCATGAGTTTGTTCTCCAGTGTGCCTAATACGTAAGGCTGGCTGTGGCATCAGCTTTGCATTGTACATATTTTGTCCTGCAGCACTTTACTTTTATGTTATTAATTGCTGCCAGCAAACACGCCCTCACGTGCCGTAATTGAAGGTGCCGTATAAGGCACCCTATAAGGCACTCCATAGGGCACATTATAAATTGCACTGTCCGCCACAGCACCCTAAAATGTCCCCTATAGGGCACCCTATAGGTTGCGTCACAGGAGAATGTATAGTGCACCTTATATGGACGGGAACCATAAGGTGCCCTATAGGGCGCCCTATAAAGCACCCTATGGGTACAGTACGCTGAGGGTGTTTTTGCTGGCATCAAAATATGTACATTAAAAAAAGATAATGCGTTGGACAACCCTATCAAATAACCCCACTGTGGGTTTGAACCCATGACCTCTGGCTTCAGAGGCAGTGAAGTAACCATTGGGCTACAGCTTTATAGCTGCTAGTAAGCCCCTGGCTGGCTGCAGAGAGCATGCACGTCACCACACAGACAGTCTGCTGTGGTCACCAGGATAGGGTTAGCCCACCCATACCCATGATGCACTGCACATGCAAATCAGCTGTCCACAGATGAACACAAGATGGGCAATGCACCCCCACAGCACCTTGGCCTGGTAGAGGGAAGTGACCATGTGCACCCACACACCACCTCGGCCTGGTAGGGGGTACTGACCGTGTGTTTACTGGCACAGAGTAGCTACACACCGTCACATTGTGCGGGTACTGTGCTCACCCTGAGGGTGCGGTGAGGCGTCCAGGACCAGGTCCACAACACCTTCAATGGCTAAATGAGGCCATGCTGGAGGTCCAAAGCAGTGTTAATGTGTGAGATAGGTAGTTTCTGCACAAACACCTTGGATGTCTCTGTCTGTTTCAGTCAGGTATAGCCCCCATGGACCCCCAGGTGGGTCATGCACCACCACCACCCCCCCTCCTCCTCCAGGGCTGAGGGTGGCAAACAGGGTCTCCTATCAATAGATCCACATTCTACCTCCCTGCAAAGGTGGCAGTAGAGGGGACCATCAACCCAGGTCCTGCTGAGGAACAGACACCCCACAGGGCAGTCAATGCAGCTCTATACACATCCATAACACAATAGCAGACAGACATTAGGCCTGGATATGGTGAGCTGCACCCCACCACTATCTGATATTCTCCTGCAGCAAGTCATCAGCCACTGCACCCCACAAGCTGCTCCATCAAGACACATACCAGCTGCAAACAGTGTGTTAATTAGTCCACAGTGCATGTTCCCAGTGGAGATGCATGCACCCAGAACTGGGATGTCAGCATACACAGCAAGCAGTTAAATCAGTGACTGGACCCCCAAAAGGAAACCCATATCTATCACATGAGAGAAATGCTACATAGCACTTTGGAGGTGCCTAGCCATGCTGTGGTCACTGCACAGTCAGGGTGAGAGTGATCTCTCAGCAGGACATACTGAGGTCACCCTGTCTGTGTAGGTGGTGGCCGGGCAATAAAATGTCCCAGTCAGTGCCCTATGCCCTGTGCAGATGCACCCTGGCCAGGCCACCCTGTCCGGCCTATACCCATGGTACCTTGCTCCTCATTATGCACATTGGCAGCCCAATACTGGCAACATTGCTGGCAGTGTGAAGGGCTGTGGAAGGTGTTTGCAGCCACCACACACTGGATAGGCAGACAGCCACCCCCACACCTATGCCAGCATTGTGCTACTATGGAGAAGTCCAGCAGCCATACCCACCACACCAGTCCTGGGCACAGTACAGGCATGGATATGGTACGCACTACTGTTGGGGGTCACTCCCCAGGGTGGTAAACACTGTCAGAGACCAGACCTGCAGCGCACACCGCAGACATCACAATGATTGTTACTGTGGAGATCAATGAGCAAAATGTGCTTAACGTAGGAATTGATATCTGCCAATTATCATGGGCAACGTTTGATAGCTGTATACCATATACCCAGGTGTAGGGTGGCAGTGCTAAGGTATGCAACTGCTAGTATTGGGAGATACAGGCAGGGCCCAATGTCCTGCCTCTTCATGAGGCATTGGCCAATGGGGCTTGTGGGGGTGTGTGTGGGTGTGTCTGGCCCTGTTGGCTGCTGCTTTACAGCAGAGTGTCCCAACTCCAGTCCTGGTGTTCCAACCACTGTTCGGGTTTTCATGCTGTCCTTCATAGATATGCATGAGCTGCATCAGCATACCATGGGGTGGTGCATAGATATGCAGCACATGCATCTTTATTAGAGGCAGCATGGATCCTGAATGGTGTGGGGCCCTCCAGGACTGCATTTGGGAGACTCTGCTCTAGGTAATGCGGCTGTTTATGGTGTCTGTGTTTGGTGTGGTAAAATATAGGCGTATGAACCATGCGTATGTTCTCAGCAATAAAGGTTTGTCCGTACTATCACGGTTTAGTTGTAGGAAAAATATGTGGACTGGATTGGCAGTAGCCCCAGCTGGGCTTTGAACCTGTGACCTTCTGTGTGCACTGCACCACCGTGTTGCCTGGGGAGTCCATGACTGTACATCAGACAGAGCCTGTCTGTTGCGGTGGACGGTGCCAGCCTGCACAGGCCTAGGCCACTGTCTGCTGTGGTTTGCAGCCACTGCCCCCTCCACCACCTGTACCCTACCGCCAACATGCAGACATGTCCCTATCTGGGAAAAAGCATATGACCTGATTGAGTTGTAGCACTCCAGGACTGAATTTGGGGGACTCGGCTGTTGGTAATGCCCATTGTTATGGTTTGTGTGCGGTGTAGGGTAAAATATAGGTGTTGGAACCATACTTATGTTCTCTGCAATAAAGGAGTGTCTGTACTATCACTGTTTAGTGGGGGATAAAAACTATGGGGACTGGGTTGGCAGGAGCCCCAGCTGGGATTTGAACCTGTGACCATTTGGTTCTACAGGCACTGGCTGTGTCTGCTGCACCACACTGTGGCCACAGAGACAGTGCAGTCTCTGGAGATAGGAAGCCTGGCCGCACGTGTCAGACACCCTGCTCTGCACAATTTTACTGTGGGCTCGTTTACCTTGTATGGGGACAAAGGTGCGAATAAACCTCACAAATGCCCTCCAAAAAAGGGGAAGAAAACCAAAACCAAGCTGCGCAACAGTGATATCAATGGGCAACCTGGAAAACACTCCCAGGAAAGCTCCATTAAAATGCAGTGCTTTTGAAAGAGTCTACGGAGCGTAGACCCTTCCATAAATCATTTCTTTTTTTTGGAGCTTTCCTGGGAGTGTTTTGTATGGTTGCCCATTAATATCACTGTTGCCCAGCTGGATTATAATTTATTTGGAATTTGTTGTGGTCATTTTCAATTTATATTTGCTATTTTGCTCTGTGCACATGTATCACACTGCTCACGTTTTTCAGGTTTCCCCGGTTTTGCTGTACATTGCTGACGGAAATGGTTTCTCTTCCCTTTAAATCGGCTCTAACGCGAGGTTTTCACTCGCGGTATTTTTTTGCTGAAATTCAGCCACGCTCCTGTGCAGGGAGCCTCTCCCCTCCCACTCTCCACCCATTGACCCCGTCCTTCCGCCCCTCGGGGTCCTTCCTCCGCCCTCCGTAAGCCTTTCCCCGCCTCTATCGCACATCAGCACCCCGCACACGTGCGCGGGGCCGTTAATGTGATGCGCACGCGTACGGTGCACTTAAGAGCACTTAAGTGCATCATTAGCGTACGCTACTGTGTGCCGCACACGTGTGCGCGGTGTAGTAAACATACCCCTTAGAGTCCATTATATAGGCTTCTTAAGGACATGAATTAAATTTCATACGAATGGTAACATGTGACAACTGGGGACATGTTCTGTTAATTTGGCACCTATGAATTGAATGCCTGGAACCATTTGGTTCATTGGTTTTTGTCATACGGGAGGTTGCTGGCACAGTTCAGTAGAGCTGCTCTGAGAGGGGAAGAACGTGAGGGAGTGAGGGACAAACCAGAAGTATGAGACACTTCAGCAAATCATCTAGAATCTCTTTGACAAGCAGCCAAACAAGCCTATCCCTGCCTGCCTTATTTACTTACTTTCATTTTTAAATAAACTGGGATGGGGAGTGCAGAGTTTGGCGCTTCTAGACCACCAGATATTATTTTATTTTTTAGTCAGGTGGGGGATTTGGGGTTCAGGGCTGCTAGAACACTAGGGGGTATGTTTACTAAACCACGCACACGTGCGCGGCACACAGTAGCGTACGCTAATGATGCACTTAAGTGCTCTTAAGTGCCCCGCACGCGTGCGCGTCACACTAACAGGCCCGCGCAAGTGTGCGGTGCGCTGATGTGCGATAGAGGCGGGGAAAGGCGTACGGAGGGCGGAGGAAGGCCCCCGAGGGGCGGAGGGACAGGGTCAATGGGTGGAGAGTGGGGGGGGGGGGAGAGGCTCCCCGCACAGGAGCGTGGCTGAATTTCGGCAAAAATAATACCGCGAGTGAAAACCTCGCGTTAGAGCCGATTTAAAGGGAAAAGAAACCATTTTCGTCAGCATTGTACAGCAAAACCGGGGAAACCTGAAAAACGTGAGCAGTGTGATACATGTGCACAGAACAAAATAGCAAATATAAATTGAAAATGACCACAACAAATTGCAAATAAATTATAATCCAGCTGGGCAACAGTGATATTAATGGGCAACCATAAAAAACACTCCCAGGAAAGCTCCAAAAAAAAGAAATGATTTTTGGAAGGGTCTACGCTCCGTAGACTCTTTCTAAAGCACTGCATTTTAATGGAGCTTTCCTGGGAGTGTTTTTCAGGTTGCCCATTGATATCACTGTTGCCCAGCTTGGTTTTGGTTTTTTCCCCTTTTTTGGAAGTCATTTTTGAGGTTTATTTGCACCTTTGTCCCCATACAAGGTAAACGAGCCCACAGTAAAATTGTGCAGAGCAGGGTGTCTGACTCGTGTGGCCAGGTTTCCTATCTCCAGAGACTGCATTGTCTCTGTGGCCACAGTGTGTTGCAACGGACACAGCCAGTGCCTGTAGGACCAGAGGGTCAGAGGTTCAAATCCCAGCTGGGGCTCCTGCCAACCCAGTCCCCATAGTTTTACCCACCACTAAACAGTGATAGTACAGACACTCCTTTATTGCAGAGAACATAAGCATGGTTCCAACACCTATATTTTACCCTACACCGCACACAAACCATAACAATGGGCATTACCTACAGCCGAGTCCCCCAAAATCAGTCCTGGAGTGCCACAACTCAATCAGGTCATATGCTTTTTCCCAGATAGGGACATGTCTGCATGTTGGCGGAAGGGTACAGGTGGTGGAGGGGGCAGTGGCTGCAAACCACAGCAGACAGTGGCCTAGGCCTGTGCAGGCTGGCACCGTCCACCGCAACAGACAGGCTCTGTCGGATGTAGAGTCATGGACTCCCCAGGGAACACAGCATGTCTGTGGCAACACGGTGGTGCAGTGCACACAGACAGTGTGTGCAGGAACAGAAGGTCACAGGTTCAAAGCCCAGCTGGGGCTACTACCAATCCAGTCCACATATTTTTCCTACAACTAAACCGTGATAGTAAGGACAAACCTTTATTGCTGAGAACATACGCATGGTTCATACGCCTATATTTTACCTCACCAAACACAGACACCATAAACAGCCGCATTACCTAGAGCAGAGTCTCCCAAATGCAGTCCTGGAGGGCCCCACACCATTCAGGATCCATGCTGCCTCTAATAAAGATGCCTGTGCTGCATATCTATGCACCACCCCCATGGTATGCTGATGTAGCTCATGCATATTTATGAGGGACAGCATGAAAACCCGAACAGTGGTTGGAACACCAGTACTGGAGTTGGGACACTCTGCCGTAAAGCAGCAGCCAACAGGGCCAGACACACCCACACACACCCCCACAGGCCCCATTGGCCAATGCCTCATGAAGAGGCAGGACATTGGGCCCTGCCTGTATCTCCCAATACTAGCAGTTGCATACCTTAGCAATGCCACCCTACACCTGGGTATATGGTACACAGCTATCAAACGTTGCCCATGATAACTGGCAGATATCATTTCCTACGTTCAGCACATTTTGCTCATTGAGCTCCACCATAACAATCATTGTGATGTCTGCGGTGTGCGCTGCAGGTCTGGTCTCTGACAGTGTTTACCACCCTGTGGAGTGACCCCCAACAGTATTGCGTACCATATCCATGCCTGTACTGTGCCCAGGACTGGTGTGGTGGGTATGGCTGCTGGACTCCTCTATAGTAGCACAATGCTGGCATAGGTGTGGGGGTGGCTGGCTGTCTGTCTATCCAGTGTGTGGTGGCTGCAAACACCTTCCACAGCCCACACTGCCAGCAATGTTGCCAGTGTTGGGCTGCCAATGTGCATAATGAGGAGCAAGGTACCATGGGTATAGGCCGGACAGGGTGGCCTGGCCAGGGTGCATCTGCACAGGGCATAGGGCACTGACTGGGACATTTTAGTGCCCGGCCACCACCTACACAGACAGGGTGACCTCAGTATGTCCTGCCGAGAGATCACTCTCACCCTGACTGTGCAGTGACCACAGCATGGCTAGGCACCCCCATAGTGCTATGTAGTATTTCTCTCATGTGTTAGATATGGGTTTTCTTTTGGGGCCCAGTCACTGATTTATCTGCTTGCTGTGTATGCATCTCCACTGGGAACATGCACTGTGGACTAACTAGCACACTGTTTGCAGCTGGTATGTGTTTTGATGGAGCAGCTTGCAGGGTGCAATGGCTGATGACTTGCTGCAGGAGAATATCAGATAGTGGTGGGGTGCAGCTCACCATATCAAGGCCTAATGTCTATCTGCTATTGTGTTATGGATGTGTATAGAGCTGCATTGATTGCCCTGTGGGGTGTATGTTCCTCAGCAGTACTGGGGTTGATGGTCCCCTCTACTGCCACCTTTGCAGGGAGGTAGAATGTGGATCTATTGATAGGAGACCCTGTTTGCCACCCTCGGCCCTGGAGGGAGGGGGGGTGGTGGTGGTGGTGGTACACAGACAGAGATATCCAAGGGGTTTAGTGCAGAAGCTACCTATCTCACACATTAACACTGCTTTGGACCTCTGGCATGGCCTCTTTCAGCTATGCAAGGAGTTGTGGACCTGGTCCTGGGCGCCTCACCGCACCCTCAGGGTGAGCACAGTACCCGCACAATGTGACGGTGTGTAGCTACTCTGTGCCAGTAAAACACACGGTCAGTACCCCCTACCAGGCCGAGGTGGTGTGTGGGTGCACATGGTCACTTCCCTCTACCAGGCCGAGGTGCTGTGGGGGTGCATTGCCCATCTTGTGTTAATCTGTGGACAGCTGATTTGCATGTGCAGTGCATCATGGGTATGGCTGGGCTAACCCTATCCTGGTGACCACAGCAGTCTGTGTGGTGACATGCATGCTCTCTGCAGCCAGCCAGGGGCTTGCTAGCAGCTATAGAGCTGTAGCCCAATGGTTACTTCACTGCCTCTGAAGCCAGAGGTCATGGGTTCAAACCCACAGTGGGGTTATTTGATAGGGTTGTCCAATGCATTTTCTTTTTTTAATGTACATATTTTGATGCCAGCAAAAACACCCTCAGCATACTGTACCCATAAGGTGCCTCTGAGGGTGCTTTATAGGGCGCCCTATAGGGCACATTATGGTTCCCGTCCATATAAGGTGCACTATACATTATCCTGTGACGCAACCTATAAGGTGCCCTATAAGGGACATTTTAGGGTGCTGTGGTGGACAGTGCAATTTATAATGTGCCCTATGGAGTGCCTTATAGGGTGCCTTATATGGCACCTTCAATTACGGCACGTGAGGGCGTGTTTGCTGGCAGCAATTAATAACATAAAAATAAAGTGCTGCAGGACAAAATATGTACAATGCAAAGCTGCTGCCACAGTCAGCCTTATGTATTAGGCACACTGGGGAGCAAACTCATGACCTCTGTATCAGCAGTCAGTGCCGTAACCATTGTGCTCCACTGCTGCTCCTCCTTGCCTGTCAGCGCACCTACTTATGCTTTCCATTCCTTAAACTGCACAGTGCTGCCATAAAAAACAGTACACTGACCTTGCGGTACCTCATACGGCACCCTCTAAAGCGCCCTATAGCAACATTCTAGGGTGCCTTGGCTGACAGTGCACTTTAAAATGTGCCTTATAGGGCGCCTTATGTTAACACGCTTTGAGAGTGCATTTGCTAGTAGTGATAATTAAAATATGAATAAAATGCCTCCTAAAGCAATCTTCCCCATAATATGTTATGCCTCAGCCAGCCTTGTTCATTGGGCACTTTGGGGGACTGAACCCCTGATCCCTGCACCATTGGTCAGTCTTAACCATTGTGCGACACTCTGCTGCTCCTCCTTGCATGTGAACCCAACCTACTTGATGATTTTTCATTCCTTAAACTGTCACAGTGCTGCCATCAAAAACGAGTGCTGTTACCTATGTGCGGTAACCCTCATCACGGCACCCTATAAAGCGCCCTATAAGCAACATTCTAGGGTGCCTTGGCGGACAGTGCACTTTAAAATGTGCCTTATCGGGCCCTTATAGTTACATGCTTTGAGAGTGCGTTTGCTAGTAGATGGTAATTAAAATATGAATAAAATCCCTCCTAAAAGCAATCTTACCCCATAATATGTAATGCCTCAGCCAGCCTTCTTCATTGGGCACAGTGGGGATTGAACCCCTGGAATCCCTGTCCACCATCTGATCAGTGTCCTTAACCGCATTGTACTGTGGCTCTGTTCCCCCTGTGCTTGCACATCCAGCTGCGCCACTTATGCTTCCCGCGCAAGTTTCTCACTGCGCTAATGGTGCGCGGCGCACATGAATCGCAGCGTGCACATTAGCCGCATGATTAAATCCATCCCGGTTTTTGCTTTTTTCTGACTGACACGCCCACTCCTTTATATGCCACTCCCGCACACAACTGCGGCGACGCCACCTAACGGGGTTTTAGTAAACATACCGCCTTAGCACTTTTGTTATCTCTCTTTTGCAATGCACTTTATATTGAATTATATTTAGCATTTAAATAACGCTGTAAAAGGGAATTCACATGGCTGCACATGCTCTCCTCGACCTCCTACTTGTCTCATAGTATAGAAAAAGGTTAAGAGATTGCTCGAGGTTGTAGCATGAGTGTGGAGAGCAGAATGGAACCCAGGTCTCACGTGCTCTACCCTCCTATGTTCTATAGCAGCAAGGTTATTCCTAGCACCCTCGAGTACCGATTTTGTTGTTTGCAAATGAAAGTAGACAGTGATGCCTAAAAGTTTGTGGTTATACCAAATAATGTGACGAATTTGGCTCTGCTTACATGTAAAATGATGCAGGTGAAAACACTGATCCAATCACAACACATAAAAACAAGGAGGTAATAAAGTTG